>JANHFX010003424.1:0-19996 GCA_027560015.1 Chloroceryle amazona | reverse complement strand
CTTTTCTTTTCTTTTCTTTTCTTTTCTTTTCTTTTTTTCTTTTCTTTCTTTTCTTTTCCTTTCTCTCTCTGTCAATAGATGATAGTTTTCTAACAATTTATCTTACAAGCAAAATAAAAAAAGAAAAAGTACAGATTTTCTTTTACAAATACAAGAAATCTAGACTTTTAAGGAATATTTCTATGTTGGAAAGAAATTCTTTACATGAATTGAGTGAATTTACATGAAGTTAATTGAGAGAAGGCAGGAAGGAAGAGATAAAAAAAGACACTGCACAATTCGGTGCTACATTGTGGTTTTGAAAACTCTTAGGACCTACTTTGTACCAGTGTATGATTCAAAATCATCTGCCTTTGTCTTTGAGAGAGGCAACAACTATGCTAGAGATTATCCCAAAACTGTTGAAAATTGGCTGGCTTGCATGTTTGGGCAAAGAACTACACCCTAGAAACTTTTGTAGTTTTGTTTTTGCAACACAGAATTTGGGTCTCCTTTATGAACCTCCCACTGTAAGAGGTGAGACAAATATATTGTTATTTCCAGAGCATAAACTCAAAAGTAAACCACTGATATAACAGTGCCATTCCAATTATACTAATATTTTAAAGACGGGGTTCATGGATATTATTTTGCTTTGTTACAAAGTGATTTCAAAGGATTTGTAGATCTTTTAGAGAAACCAGCAGTTCCTACCCACTTGGATCAGTCATTTTCCTTGAGTCACACAGTATGCAAGCCTGAAAGCTTAATTTATTTACTACCCATTGTTCTTGAAATAATTTTTCTCCTTGTTTTCCTGTCCTCAAGATAGCTGAGTTCCTAGGAATGGCATAACTGTGGCATATCAGCTATTTTTTCAGCTGTCAAACGGATACATCTTCCCTCAGCAGTCACTTTAAAGTGAAAATTACAGAAGATCTATTATGTATACAAATATATTACAAACTATACCCTGACATACAAAGAATAAGATCTGTCTGTTTGACTGAGTTTTCCTCAGCTAAAATTGTTCCCTTCCCCGAAGCTGTGCCTATCACTTGCAGTAGGCTAGTCACTAATCTATTTCCAAAACAGTTATTCTGGATGTCCCCATTCCCTTAAAAGAGAAGGTCTCTGCACCTCCTCTTCTCACAATGAACAACACAGAACAAGAAAACTCATGCTCTCTGAACACTGTGGAATTAATTTGTATGAATTTATGAATATTTTATGAAGCCAGGTAATGAGAAATGTTTATGTAGACATATTACAGTTTGATAACTGGGCAGTAGCAACAGAAGAACAATACGTCACAAAAATAACCAAAAGATACTTGCAGCTCAACACATATGACTAGTGTCAAAACTCATGGAGAGTTCCCTCTACCAGACAGCGTCTCAACACCTGATGGCCTGAACATCCCAGACTGAATCTGTGAAATTAATTGAATGAGGATGAAGTACACCAGTTAATTGTAAACCTAAAAAATTACTGTCGTGATGCCTGCACCAAGAATACTTGTGTTTTCTTCATGAAAATGAATGTGACAATTTTACCTCATCTATCTGAAACTTGGACAAGACCATTTTTGCAAATTTAATGCCTTGCTGGCTAAACAGAGAATGTATATTAAACATAGAAAACATTAATGAATATTAAGAATCTTTTGTTAAATCAAGTTAATATATCCTGCCAAGAAAACATCATAGTTCAGACAGAAGAAAAATACTGGCTTAGAATTAATCCTGCTACAAGAAGGCAGGAAAACAGTAATAAGACATCTGATTAGTAAGTGAGAAACAGGAGGGAAAATAGAAAGAAATGGTCATTAATACGTTTTTCAAGTTTAACTATACAGAATGATAAGGGAAGACAAAAGAATCAATAACGCATTAACATTTAATAATCAAAGAAACTGTGTATAATAAGACTCCAAAAATAAGAAACAAGAAAAATAGTAGGCTGGGTCAAAATCCAGGTTTAGAATTCTGCAAAGCATTTCACTTAACAACACATGACATTTTGGTTAAAACACATGCATTATATGGAATTAACAGAACACCTGTTAGTTGGCTTAAGAACTAATATGAGACAGATCTCAGAAGGTTAAGGTTGAGGCATCAGCCATTGCTTCCTGCAGTGACCCAGGAAATCAATTTTTGGTCTAACACTGCTTAATATTGTCATCAGTGATTTAGGTCAGTCTTTTTTTACCACTTTTTTTTGTATCATGAATCCCTCCCATGTGCCAAATTAAAGCTGACTGGCAATAGGACTGTTTTTCTCTGTTATCTTTGTTTGGCCTGTGGTAAGGAGTACACGGAACTGCAGGTTCAAGACGTCTGACTGGGACAACATTAAACCTTTCCTTGTAACATTTGTGAACAGCACCAGAATTGGTGTAATATTTAATAATGAAGGCAAACCATTGGCACAGTCTAGTCCAATTTCTTTGGGTAAATAGGAACCACCAACCACCAGAGAACATTTAATATTAATGCAGTCAGGTTCAAGGTACAACAGCTGAGAACCAGAACAGAAATGACACCTTCAGAGAGAAAACTGTCCTGGAAAGTATACCTAAATCCAAATCTAGAGACCATTAACAGTACTCTGTTGAAAGAAATGAACTGATACATGGTTTCATAAAGGGATTTAGAGAGCAGCAGAAGAAGCAGAAGGAGGGAGGAACTCTTGTTTGGCAGAACTAAATTACTTTCTGAGTGGAATAGCTGAAACTATGGAGTGGTACAGAAAATACTGCAAAGGATCTGGGTAGTGCATTTTGCTGTTGTGCTCAGGATCATACTTAATATCACATTTTAGAGGAACAATTCTAAGTTAAAAATGCTTTCTCATATTCTTTGTAGTTTCTATTGTTAAATCAGCAGACACTTGATTACTACGCTGGCTCCCAGCCACATCTCTTCCAAGGATGATTTACAAGTGTCAATCCCAGTTGGTAGGCTAACTGCTTTACAGCAAGTCCCAGGGAAAAACTGGGAAAATGGCAGCTGCCTCTACACATAGATATTTATGTAGAATCTGTTTTCTGTCATGAAGAATTCATAAAGACATCACTGGCATCAAAAAGACAGCTAAGCCCTTCACCAGGACACAGGTTATGGTAGAAGCCTCCAGAAGAAACCCTAGACCACCTTTATGATTTCCTCCTATCACCCCAAGCTGCATTGGCAAGCCCTTACTGCAAGCTCCAGACTTTCCAGGTTGCCCTTGATAGCGTATAGCCCCTTGTATGTCCCATGACTAAAACCTGCTACAGTCTCTCTTTTCTACTCATGGTTCCTAGACCTGTTCTTTGTCATCTGATGCTCGCAGCCCCAACCCATGCAAGATAATGAAAGCTAACACAGTGCCGTAAAGAGCTGCCTCCCTTGTAAAAATGTACTAAAACATAATCTAATGCACAGCTCACAGTGAAACATGGACAACCAGATGTAACCTCTGATGTATCTAGGGTTGCATTCTCAGGCCAGCCACCAATCTCTCCTCTACCCTTAGGAACTCTTTCATCCATCTCAACCAAAGTACAATAGCCAAAATTCTTTGAACTGGTTGCTCATATTATGCTCTTTCTTTGATCCCTGAAAATTTCTCTTCACTTCTGTCTACCTAAGTAATTTCTAGGGAAAACTTTTTCAGAAAACAGACACACCAACCAGTATTTTGCTCATGATATAAGACAGAGATGCACTTACCCAGGCTGCTGGCCTGCAGACTGGTCATTGATTTCAACCACTGTATCTATTATTGTTTGGGAAATAGATCTATTGCATTGTAATTCTTTCAAGCTCTCCAGTTTAACAATGCTTTGTATATTAATGAGGTTAGAGTTAATCTATCACTTGCAAATGGCCTGCTGTGAGTCAATAAAGTTTTGATGGGAAATAACAGTCCAGCTGGGAAATTATTAGAAAAAGAGTCAGAAGCATTTTCAGGCAGAATATGATGATAATGCTGCTGGCTCCATTGTCACTGTCCTAGTGGGAAGGCAAGAAGAAAGGTCCCAACACCCATGTCTCAAAGAACAGGGTTTTTGTAAAATCATCACTAAATAGCATGTAGTCCTAAAAATCCACTTAGTTTTGACCTTACTCTTGGGTATTACAGAGGTTTTGAAAAGGTAATTATTCAGAAATCTAAAAACATCATTTATTATTCCCTATCTTTTTTTTTTTTTCCTGGGCATTTTTCCTCAAAATAGTCCCATTTTATTTAGCAACATTGCCTCCAAGGTAGGACCCCTCTTCAGTTTCACTTATTGCTGCTGATGACTGAAAGGTGTAATTCAACAGAGGAGGGAGCACCACATGGGCAGGCTGTAAATAGAACATGCATCTCCAAATACTTGATGCTGTTAAGAAATTATGATCTCACCACATTTGGTTTTAATTTCCTGACTTTCCTTTTCCCTCTTGCCCTGACTATTAATACTGAATTGGAATTAGCTGGTTATCTAATCTAAGTGGGTATTAGAGACCAAAGACTGGTCTGGAGAAGGCTGCTGGTCTTTTATTCTTGTTGCAAAGGCAATACAGCATAAAGAAAGACAGAAAGGGTGAAAGAACCAGGCAGGATTGGAACAACATCACAGAGACACTGAGGCCTGCGTTATAATTCAACAAAATAGTGGTATCGCACAGATTTGAAGTCACCCTTGAGAGTTCATCTAGTGAAACTGAAACCATCTGTTCTCTTTAACAAGGATGTATTCAAGAATTGAGGAGCTTGAGTCAGAGAGTGACATGCATATTAAAAAACAATATACTTCTTAAATATTGAAAATAGCCTTACTGAAGAATATGAGCTGAACACACATGTAAATCACACCTACTGGTTGTTAATATAAAGGTACTGATACTGGTTTGAATCCTGAAATCAGACTTGCTTCTATAAGCAATAATGAAAGTTTAACTACTTGGAAGCCCCAGAATATAAATAAATAGGCAGGTTTAGACTAACCTGTCCAGAAGAGCAAACTAAAGATCTAAAGTTGGAAATGTCAGACTTCAAAATGCCTGTGAGTGTTTCATCTATCCCTAGCAGAGGGTGCATTAGAATACAGTCTCTAATTGCAGGGTTGGTTGTTTACTATTTTTTCTCTAGGACCCTTGCCTTATTCAGTATCTGAAATAGATGTTGCTTATTTAACAAGGCACTTGTCAATATTTTACTCTGTCTTTGCCATTTAGTGCATACTCAGGCTGCATAACAGGGACATTTTTCCAGTCCTGAGTGGAAGTCAAAAATACTTTCTTGTGGGGATTTATATTGTACTCCTTATTACTCATAGTGCTCCAAAATTTTCCTTACAAGATGCCTTTTCTATAAACCATGAACTGAGGCAAAAAATGGCTGTAAATTCCCTGCCTTTGGATGCCTGGTTGGTTATTTCTGAATGGAGGGGTGAGCATGTTCCACACTGAACCCTGCCACAGGGTTTCATCCAGATTAGGCAATGACCTGGAGATCACGGAAGTTCCCAGGATCCCTTCAGATAGCTTTCTAAAGGAGACCTCTTGCCTAAGGAGATATATCCAAGCCTTGCCCTAATAGAGAGCCAGGGCATGGTCATGGTGCAGAGCACCTGGAGTACAGTGTAAACCATTAGGACACTTTTTAAAATTATTATTTTGAGTGACTGTACTTACACATAGCTTCAGATATCCCAGGATGGCTCTGCTAGCTTGTGTTGGAGCTGTGAATACACAGCTCTCCTGCAAAACAGACTCCAAGGCCTCATCCAGGCAAACAGCTGGGAAAACAGTAGCTCTCAGTTGAAGACAACCTGTGAAAAAAACAAACAAACAAAAACCAGTTTCACAAAGGTATTTGGGCAACTAACATGCAAAAACACCTAACATGATTTCCAAGATCCTCTTAACAATCACTGTAAGCAACCATCTCTTATTTGGGGCATCTAAGTACCAAGAAATCTGGTCCTAAGTGGTTTGCCAGCATTATATATGAATTCCAAAGTAGAAGAAAAATTTTGTTCCTTAAGAAAGTGTTGAACTACTCTAACAATAACAGAACACATAAAATATGCTTCCAGAATGGTCTTTGATTCTTACTCAGTCAATTCCCTTGCCTCCAGCCTCTCCTTCCTTAGGGCAGGATCAACTATTTCTAAATTATCTCTGGTAGATATTTTTCTGACCTGTTCTTAACACAATGATTGTAAAGTTGAGCTATAGAACCATTACAAAGAACAATGAAGTTAAATAAAAGGTTTGAGAGCAGAAGTGAGAAATGTGTTTCAGGGCCAATCTTTCAGGCACCTTGACTATGAAACACCTAATGGTTTTTGTCACAATCTAATGAGTACATGAAGTGTAATCTACACAGTATTCTTTCCTATGAATCTGATTCAATTATCCATGCTGTTACACTGGGCTTTAAGTCTGATTCCCATCAGCTTAATATCATATAACACTTCATCCATATTAGCCCCTCTATAGATAAGGCTTAGACATAGCACAGCATTTAAGATACAGACTTCAGAAATAATAAAACCCTGTGACTGGAAATTACCTTTACTCAGTTTAAAGTTTCTCAAGTGTGAGTTTTATTTTTACAAGTGAGACTACAAGCAAGGAACCTTAAAAGGAAAACCAGAATGGCCGTATGGCAGTGTCTGATTCAGGTTGGAAGGAAAAGAGCCGGATTATTAGCAATGTCCAATGTGGTGTTTGATGAGTGTCAAATAATGGGGGATTAGTCAGACTGCTAAACAGCTTTTTCCCCCACCACCCCATCCAAGGCACTTGCCTCTAGCTGTGCTGCAGTATCACATCAGTTTTATTGACAGTGGTCTGGCTGACTGAATACACAGATGCTTGCAGGGCACCTAGGTACAGGTTAGTTTTATGTAGCTGGGGATAATAGCCTGCTGGTGCAGAAGTGACAAAGATCAGCTAAATGTGAGGATGCAAAGATGAGCACTGAGGATTTCATAGATACAGTAAGGAAAGTCATATATATCCATACATATGTATGGAAGCACATACACACATCTACATGTATTGATTCTATCTTACTGTCTGCAACAAATAGAGAACAATATTCTTCCTGCACTTTCATTCTACAAAGTGCTTTTTCTGTTTCTATAGCAACTTCTGTTGTTTGTATCTTGTAGTTCATGCTAAAAATATCCTGGTTTAAAAGGAAGAAAATTCTAAAAAGTTAGAATAATTAGAAAAGATGGAAATTTTAAAATGAAATAAAGTCATAGACTATGCTTAATAACTAGACTGTTCACCATAAGAAGCACTGAATGTAACATCCATTATGTGACTTATAAAATTGAAATAGGGCTTTTATTAATATGTCTCTGTCTCTTTGTTACAACCTGAGTTAGTGCCATTTGAATGACTGTGTAGTGTTCTCCATCAGAAATTCAGCCACTTGGTAATAAGTAGAAAAGATTTCTACCTCTAGTCATACTTTTCTTCTGCCATAGGACCCTATCATGCAGACTTCAGAGAAATCAGTGCAATAAATGTGCTCCATTCTCAACTGCAGTGATTGTAATAGGTGTCCCACATCCCATGAAAACAGATTTTGTGGAGAGGAGCTTTAACAATGGGCAGCAAGATACACTGTGGTAGGTACTATTCTTTTTTTTCCTCCTTTAAATGAACAGTAAGTAAATAGAATAGCCAGTAAAAACAGTGGACACAAGAGTGAGACACTGCAATAAACAGACTCATTCTGCTGCCGCACAGTTTTTCACAGACATTCCTGCTGGGACTATTACATATTGGTGTATGATTCTCCTTGAACTTACTCTGCTATATGCATCTTTTTGCAGGCTGATGATTTTCAGTTATTTCTTTGTTGATCTCTGTATTTTGCCAGGGGAAGTACAGAAGACATCTTTGCTTTCCTCTGTTCCTCATTACATTCTGCAGTTACCTTTGCATTATCCTCCTCTCTGCTGCTCCCAGACATCTTTGTCTTATAAAAGTTTCTTGGTTCTAAGTTAGTATATTCCTTCTCAGCATGAACAGATCTTTCTTGCAGGGACATCCAGTTATGACAAGAGATATGCAATTGTATGAGTAACTGTCAAAAATCTTAAAACAATAAGACTTTGGCACCCAGGAAACCTATTTCCCTGCCTGTCCACTGACTTTCCAAGTAAACTTAAATCATGTGAATTAACTGTGGAAAACTGGAGAGTAGCTGTCCCTCTTGTCTTACTTTCCTCCTTCCACAGTTTGCAGATCCCTGTGTCTCTTCATTGCTGTTCTTTTTTTTACATCATCAGTAGTATAAGTGACATTTTCAGACTTTAGACTTTCTGACTTTTCATTGGAGTTTCTAACTCAAAACCATTCTGGTTTTTCTGCCTTTTTTTTTTTTTTTTTTTTTTACACTGCAATGCCAGAAGTTGAAATTGTCCCAAAAATTAAAATACCCAAAGGTGCCCAAAGAGCCAAGTTATAGTATTTTTCCTTCACCAGTCTTTGACCAATCCCCTTTGCCAGATGTTCTACAACTGATGCCAGCTAGTTGAGTCACTCATATCTTAAAATCTTAACTGAGACACAAGGGCTAGAGGCATATTGTTCACTCACAGACAGACATTTTTATCTGTTGTAAATGGATACAGTTCTTAAAAGCTGATGTACCTGCTTCACATGGTCAATGATTCACCACATACATTCATTACATGTCTGAAATTCCTTCTGATACTAGATCATTGAAAAATTCCAAATTTATTTGAGATGTGCATGATAATCCTTTGGTAGTGCATGGAGAAAATAGCCAGATGCCTTTTACTGTATACTTGCTTTCAATGTCATCAGCTCTTTCACGGTGACAAATATATTTCATAAAATTCACTTCTATTAAAGGCATCTTCTATTTCTGGAAGGTGCTGTGCCACCTTTCCACTGTTGGTGGTTTAATCTTTACTAAAGAACTATTTCATTCAGAATATGGCCAGCATTAAAAGTAACACAGCCATTTTTATACTTGGGCATCTTTGGCATGCTATACTGAGCATGTCAAACAGAGGGTACTTCCCTAGAACTGACAATTATTCAGAAAGTTTCTTCTACCACATCAAATTCAGTGCAGCTGCTGAGGACTGAAGCTTTGGTGGAAATGTGTGAGATTTCTTTTTTGTGTTCATCTCTAATGATTTCTGACCCACTTACATTCAAACTTACCTTTAATAAATGCCACATGCTCAGGATGGAGAAAGTGTGGCATCTGAATACTCTTATCCTCTACCCTAAGGAAAACAAGGTCTTTGGAATTTTCTGCTTGACAGACAGCAGAAGGAACTCTCCCTGCATCTATGGAGAGACCTGAAAATGTCCCATTTTGATACCTAGCCCAGCCTCGGAAGTAACCAAGGAAGGCTCTGCTCTCAAAGAAGTGAACCCTGTGTTTACAACAAGCCCCACACAAGCTGGAAGAAGTCCTTGGGAGCTTAAGCAGCACAGGAAGTCAGGCAGCATTCAGATATGATCCATATTTCTTACAGAACTGCACCAGAGTCAATGTTTTAACTTTTGAGAGTGCTCAGATTACATGAGTCACAGTCACCTGCCCAGATAGTGAAATCCTCAATAGTCTTGCAAGCATGCGCCCTTCACCAGCTCCAGAGGGGTTCATCTTGGTAGGGAGCTTAGGGGCTTTCCAATGGAAAACCCACTTTTGTGGCTCTAGGCAGCTTTCAAGAAAGATGTTAAGAGTGCTGTGTGACACCTCTGCCTATGGGTGACATACAGATTTTCACACAAGGAAGGTGCACAAATTCAGGTTATTTAGTCCTGATGGAAAATTTCAGGGTTTTATTAGGGATTGTCTTTGAGATACACACAAGCCAGAGCTTGGTGAAAATCTGCCATTTTTTATTTAGCTGGCTACAGGCTACAGGTAGGTATTTATGCCTCAATGCCTCCAGGGTGCATTTGATTCTAAAGAGCTGTTGGCTCCATATAGAAATAGGAGATTGTAATTGGCCACCTTCTGTGCTACATCCTTTCTGTGAGAAGTTCTACCAGCCTCAGTAAGAAATAAAGAAACCAGCCACAATGGGATCCATTCCTCTCTTTTCCTGATTGCCAGTAACATACACATATTCATTAGTGGAGTGTTTGGCAGGGAAAATTTAAGCTCCTTCCTTTCCCTATGCCTCAGCAAACCATTACTGTCTCCAGTCTGTGGCAAAGAAAAGATTTTTAAGTACAGGTTGTAACCCATCTAACTTTAGCCCTAATCAAATCCACATCTGGAAAGTATTAGGATGCACTGCAGTTTTTAAAGTATGGGTGCTAGGACTCACTCATTTACTTCATATTTTTTTAAAGTGATGTGCATGCAGAGTTACAGACCACTCCTGGTGTTTTGCACTTAAATGTGTATTTTAATTTGTGTTCCATTATGTTGTCTTTTTCTTTTGGGAATGTTTTTCTGCTGGCCTGTGGAAATTCTAGTGGGAAGTTTCTGAAAATAAAAGAGGCTTTAATGCAAAACAAAAAGTGGTTGTGAGTCTAAAAAATAATAATAATAAAAAAATGTATCTTTCTCTCAAGTGCAGTGATTTATAAGCTTCTGAGGGGATGAGGAAGCCTGGGTATTTTAGAAGGTGGGATGGATCCTAGAAACTGCCCTTTGGTTTTCTAATACCCTCACAAACATAACTGGAGGATTTGAACCTGAAACCTAGGTAACATTTTCTTGCAGCTTTAAAACATTAGAGGGCAACTTCTAACAGAACATTATGCCAAGGAGATGTATCTTCCCAATGCATCTGGCCCCTAGATGAGAATAAATATGCCTGTTTTAAACAGTATGCCCAGAATAAAAGGGCTATTCCTTTAACTTCTATACCCTATGAAGGAGAACTCTACAGCCAGCAGATCTCTGTGCATAAAAATTAGGGGATTGTGTTTGGAGCAACCTCTCAGAGGTCTTCTCTTAGTAGAGAAAACAAAGGCTGTAATTAATTTCTCTTTGCCTTCTGTCCCATGTTGTGTTGGCCTTTAGAGTGACGAAAAGTGGGGACTGGATATAGGCTGCTCACTACAGGCATCTGAAACTGAGGAAGAAAGGCAGAATTTTACCTCCTTCAAAGAGGAACAAGACCCTGCTCTATTATCAAGATGGACAAACTATGATTTTTCAATTGAATCCAGGGGGACTTCTGCAGCTGCCAGGTGTGTATTTCTGACTGCTTGCTGACTCAGTAAGGTGAACTAGCTCTCATTCCTCTCCCAAACCCCTGTACTCATAAGGAAACAGAAACTACATAATCCAAAAGAGAACTGATATATACTTTGGGCAAATACCAAATCTTAATAATTGAGATAACCAAGACCACAGATAGTGCCACAAAGCACATCTACTGTGCAGCCTATAGGTAGTCTTAGGCCCTTTCAACTTCACTGGAAGTTTGAGTAGGAGCCTAAACAAACCTGGTCTCTGCCATACTTCAGTTTAAAGGCAAATAATGCAGACAGAGGGCCACAGCAAAGAGGAAACCAGGGCAGGAAAATGGAGTGAGTGTGAACACCTAAAGGTTATCTCCACATGAGTCCTCTTCTTTGCATGTGAAGCCATGCTAATTCCCCACTACTGAATAGATTTGTAAAGCAAATATTCTTAAATATGGAAACTTACCTGGCACTATTTCTAAGCAGATCAGTTATTTTCATTACTGTGGCTGAGGGCTGTGAGTTACAGTCCTTTTAAAGTCAGAAAACAACAGGGAAAAGAACTTCAGAAATGTCGTCCTCCAGGACAAGTGAGTGCTGTATTTTTAAATTGTTGAATACAGGGTGAACTTAAAAGGAGAGACTGTTTCCATTGTTCCTGAGGCAAGAATCACTGGTGGTTTCCTTTGAGCATAGTCCCTTTGCACAGAGCGTGCAAAGCAGCTGAAAGTATCTCCACATGACCTCAGCCAGCCTCTGAACAGAATAAGCAGGATGTCTAAAAAGCAGCCACCACTGGGTGTGTCTTGCTTATAAGAATTTAATAAGGCTAAATTTGGCTTACAACTACCTTTAAGCCCACTATAAGTAACTACCATAGCTTGTTTGGCAAGTCCCTCATCATGTAGTAATTATCTCTCCTTTAGGAGCACTGACAGAAAGCACAATCAAATTCTTGTTAAAGCCAGTGGCAAAACTCCTGTTGAATTCAGCAGGTGTTGCAGCACTAGATGTTAGCAACTTCCAGAGCAGGATGAGAAGGGAGTCCTCTTCAGCTGGAACTGAATCACAGAATCAGAATATTAGGGGTTGGAAGGTACCTTGAAAGATCATCTAGTCCAACCCCTCTAGTCCAACTGAAGCCTGGTAGAACCGAAAGTGCGGGTTAGCAAGATATTTTCATTATAAGCCAACAATTTCTCTATTTTCATTTTTCTTTTAACTTGAACAACTTAGATAGCCTTCCTTTCCTTAAAACTTCTTTCAAACAGATCCTTTCATTATCAAACATGCATGCAAGTGGTGGAACACTATGATAAGTTGGAAACTCACCTCTACCATGAAAACTCTAGCACTTCTAATTCCATGAAAGGTACACTGTGTTGTGAATTCAGCCCTTTCTCTTTCAACTTTTGCATTTAATTAATCTTTGTCTGAAGGGCATGTTCCTGTTACTCAGAAGCATGCCTCAGTGGTGCTAATGTTCAGCTGAGTGACCTCAAGTTGGTTAACAATTATCATCCTATAGTCCTCCAGCCAATTATCTCCAGAGGTACTAGAAAGAACTATTTATCATCCCTGTCTCAGCTGGTTACTTAAAAAAAAAAACAACAAAAAAACCCAAACCCTAAAAATTAATTTAGTTTCCTTAGGGAAGATTATAAATATACAATGTAAAATTATAAAAAAGGCTGTGGATTTCAGACGTGTTTTAGTCTATTTGGATATTCAGACAGTCTCTCTAGTGCTCATAAACAATGGTATAGATGCAAAGTGTTTGAGTTGAGTTGGTTTCTTTACCATATGAATGGAAGCAATAGTGGGTACTGAATGTGTTTTAGATTAATTAATTTTATTATTAACTAGACATCATGGTAAGTTATAGGGGTAAATAAACCACAATTTATTACACTAGTAAGTGTTTGTCTTGATATTGTTTCAGCACTTAGAAAGCCACCTACAGCCAGAACTACAGTATGCTAAGTGCTGGACAAACAGAGACCAAAAACATAGTCCATGCACCTGAAAACATGCACTTTAAATATGAGACAATAAGATAACTATTTGGTGACCAGGAAATATGGGACAGGAATAATTGAACTAGATGAACAAAATTAAGATGGCGTGGCTTATCAGTGACAGATAAAAGTCTGTAAGATAACTGCTGTAGGTTATCTCATGTTTGTGCAAACCACCTGGATAGTAAAGGAAAAATACACTCTCGAATACTCAAAAAATGAGAAATGCCAGGGAACACTTCTTCATATGAATAAGAAGTTTTGATTGCAATGTGGGAGTAGCACAAATTGAAACTACATCTTGAAAATAAAAGGTTAAAATCTTCACTTCTAGCCTTAAGGCTGTGGGTTGTGAAAGCCTGGGTAGCATAGGCAACAGTTCAAAGAATGACTGGCACAGAGAAAGGGAGAAGGCAGAAAAAGGGAGAGCTCTGCTTGCCCTGCCCTGGAAGAAGAACTGTTTGTAGAAGAAGGAGGCCTAGTTCCCCTAAGTAGGGGACTTTGGGGAATAGTGACCATAGGCTTTCTCTAAGGATGGCAAAAGAGCAAGACTGTTTTTTTGCTGTGACTGCCCCAGAGGTTTTAAAGCTGAGATGTCTGTCCATGACTGTCAGGCATTTGGCACTTTCACAGTATTAACCTAACTGCAAAAGGACCTATTTCCCCATGTGCACTATGATATTTTTAAATTGTATCTCAAGGAATGAAATAGGACTTCTCCCCGTCCCCGTGCAATTTGGGGATCAACTAAAAGATTTGCATCTGCTAACCATTTATTTTTTGTTCATTATTGCACCTCTCTGTTGGCCTCAATTCCTTGTCATTGTACTCATTTTCTTTTTGTTCAGCTGCATAGCCTCACTTAGTTGTAATGAAGGGTCTAAGGCAGAAAGCTAAATGAAGCCTATATGTCCCCCTTGTAGACAGGACATCCTTAATTCTAGCATGAGAAGGCAGTTAATGAAGAGGCTAGTTTTGCTGCATGTCAATACGATCTATGCAAGCCAGCCAATTTTCTGTATTTTTCTATGAGAAGATAATTTGTTTCTGGAGTGTTGTGAATACTTGCTCTCTCATATGGATGGTTTTAATGGATCATTTCTCTAGGAACAGTACACAGTACTGCAGGGCACTTGACATTTATATCAAGGACATAGGGCAAAATTCTATTGTACTTTATAAATAGCTGTGACTATGCTATTAGCAAACAAGGGCCAGGTAACATCAGCTGCCAGAGTATTTTGTCCCATGATGGTTCATAGGGTGTGATTCCTAAGAGCAAAAGTGACATCTGTAATGTTTATAAAATCTATGAGATGTGTTTATCTCCATCATAACACTGTGTGTGCTTTGCTGGGCTGTAAACAACAGTTGATGAGTACCAACCACGAAAATATCTTCTCTTCAAAGCTCCAACAAAGAACAAAAGCCAATAGCTTTGAGGCCTGGACCATTGAATTTTCCTGATAATTTTTCTAGCTTGCCTTTCCTATATTTAGCAGTTTATAAATTGGATTTGGTATAATTGTCCTGGAAACCAGATTCTCTAATATTTAGATTCTTATCTCACCATACTTGTGTCCTAGAAGAGCCTAAAGTGATACAATAGCCTAATCCTGAAACCACTGATCTACATCTGATTATTTTAGAAAGACAACAATACAAGTGCTTTTGAATTTGTAGTCCTGTTCTTGAAAGAGTGGAAATACAACACTGGTGTGCAAAGGAATTCTGTTTTAAAGAGGGCTTGAGAGGTATTTTCTAAAATGCCTGCCAACTTTTAAGAAAAGTGTAAGAGTGACATATTCAATATATTGGGAAGATGCACTGTCCGAAGTAAATCTTCACCGAGCATACTTACAAACCTAGCCACAGTAAGGACTAATCATGTTTAACAGTGAATAGTGTGGGGAAAACAAACTGGAAATAAACTGTCAGGCGGTAAACTCCTCACATAGCAAAACCCTCTTGACGAGCCAATGCAAATATCCCTAGACTCCTAATTTATCTGACTTCTCCTATTTTATTCACTTTCATGCTTCTTATAAATATCTGCCACATATCTGCTTAGCTGCATTAAGCCATTGAAGAAGGAAGGCTTTGAAACAGAGAATTTAAAGTGTTGAACAACCCAGTGATCACAGGACTATGTAATTAGCCAAAACAAGTAATTCTCTTCTATGACATTACATATGAAATAACTCCCCAGTGGTATTAAATAAAATAAATAAAAAATTAGAATACCATCAAATGAAAACAAGGCCAAAATATCTCCATATTCTGTCAGTTTTTATTTCTCTGTGCCGTGCTGTTCAGAACAAACATCAGGACTGAAATATTACCAGAAAGGCTGCCTGTACCACCACAGCTTTGGACTGAGATGTGAAATGGAAACTTGTATTTTCTTGGTCAATGTCTTCTACCAGCACACCACATAAATTACTTTGTCATTATTTCCACTTTTTATTGAATTCTAGATGAATGAGGTTATCTCATGGGCTCAATGCAGGAACCTCTTGGTAGAGGTGCTGGTCGACGTTGCACCAGTCATTTGCCATTATCCTTAGTGATTCCTGCAGCATTAAAACCTCTGAACTCCTGCACTATCTCTGTTTCCCCACATCTGTACTGCAGAGAACCAGCGTGGATGGCCCAGCTGCATCTCAACTCTCGACATTTATGCAGACAGAGAGTGCTAGTGACCCTGGCAGCAAACTATAATTTGGAAAAGGGACATTAATTGCAAAATTTCTGATTTTGGTTTCCTGAAAGGACACATTGGGCTTGATCCAAATGTTTGACAGTCCTTGCCAGGCAGGCTAGAATGATCACATCTGCCTCTGTAAGAACAGACTTTAGTAAAGCCATGGGATTGGTTATCTGATGTCTTTTTATGGGGCACATCATCTTCATTTTCCCCCTGATCAGCAAGTAGGACAAGTGAACATTCACCTTACTGCTCAGTGCCTGATGCTTCTGCTCCAGTGCTCAGCCTAGCCCCTTTTATAACTCAGTCTATATCTCTTCCTGACAACAAAAGCACTGAGGACTAAAGCCAGCTGAGCCATTGGGGCAACCCAGAGCCAAAAAATGTTGGTTCAAGTGACACTGTAGAGCGGCATACAGTGCCTGTGTTGGCATCACCATCATTTAGTGCTCCCCAGAACTGATTTCTGAGATTGTGCTCCGGGAGAGATGTCTCCCTGGGGCTAGTGTCATAGGTATTAAATGAAGACAGTAACTTTGATGGTTTTATCTTCTTTCCATCTCAAAGTAGAGAACAAAGCCCTGCTCAGCCTAGAGGGAGAGGAAAGAAAGTATCACTCCTATTTTATTTCCTTAAAAATGAATTTCTCATGGAGAGAGATTCAATCATGGGGCTGGAGCTTCATCTGCAGCCTTTAAGTGAAAACTTATGTCATGAGTCTTTCATTTATTTAACAGAGGTTTGGTTTGTGCTTCTAAAAACCTAAAAAGGATGTTTTTCAAAGGCCTTTTTAAATGGAAGATAGTGCTGCTTTAACCTCACTCTTGCAGCTGCTGATGATGATACCAGAAAAAAAGTGTCCACTGACATTTCATATCAAAATATACCATATCCCACAATGGTGTTGGATTCCAAGTGTTCACAGAATCAGTGGAAAATTATGTTTGACAAGGTGGTGACCACTGACACCTTTTCTACCTCAGAAATCTCTCTAGTTGGACAAAACTGTAACTGCATAACATTGGCATGTTAATTGGGTCCATTGAGCAAGCTGTCTTTTGACCAATGCTATTACTGAATTTATAGTGTGAGTCTGCTAAGATCAGAAAATCTCTCACCCAAGACAGAGATTTTGAAGTGACCAGAGTAGGGGATTGGAGGTTATTCACACACATTAAAAAGTCAAAATAATGTTTCCTACTTTTCCTTTCCAAAATATTTTATGAATCTTAAGTAATGAACCCAAACAGCACATAGTTTCATAAAGAATGGTAATTATTCATTTTACACAGTGGAAGGGAATTCATCCTAGCCACAGAAAAAGCCAGTGTTAGATTTAGAGCCTACAACTAGGAGTATTATGTTCTAAACATGAGAGCAGCCCATTAGGTTTTGCCTAATTGCCAGTCTAAATTAGCCATTAATGACTTCTCCAACTCCCATTTGCTTACTGCAGCTGGATAAAATCAAAATGTGAGAGGCAAGAAAATTCCTGGGCTGGTTCTCACAAAATCTGAAAAAGAAATTTTCTTCACAAACTGTTTTTCTTCTTAGATGCGATGGTGACAGCTGCCCTCAGAAAATCACAGACAGAAAGATGGATAGGGGATACTTTCATTATGAGCTGAATCCAACATGTATCTTAGTAGTTTTAAGTCAGGTCTCCCATAGTAAAAGAAGAGAAATAGAACAGGTCAAGGTGATGAAATAAATTTCCCCAAGATCTTCCTCTTAAAGGATGGGGAGGAAAATACTGAAGAGATTTCTACTCGGCTTAGTTGTTCTTAGGGGAGGCTCCTAGTCACATTAACCTCCTCATAAGCATCCATTTGGATATCCCTGGGGATATGGAGATATGGTGCTGTGGGCCAGAGCCAGAACACTGTCCCAGCCTTCCCTGGCCTGCTGTCAGCTGCAGGAATAACACAGGGCTGTTACCTAAAGGAAGACAGGAGGCTGGGAGTGGAAGCATCTACTACCCTACAGAGACAAAAGGGTATCCAGTCACAGATCTCTTCACCACAGAGAGGATATCAAGGCCTCCTGCTGACTCTCTTAAAGACTAATTAGACTGGAAACTCTTGGCAGCTCTTTATGGGAATTTTGCTGCAGGGACTGTTCAGTAATTTTGGTGCTTTTAATACGGGGACTTGACATAGAGTACCTGAAGAATTCTTTATGGCATTTCTCTTCATCCCTTGCTTTTCTTCCTGCTTACATGCCAACATCACTATTGCATGCAACATTTATTCCTATTCTTGCTTTCAGACTTCTGCTGCACCTGAGAAGAGAGGAAGACAGATACGCTTCCATACATCTGATGTTTTGCAACTTGTGCCATGGGCAAGTTTAGCTTGCTGAGTTTGGTGGTTCGGTTCCTATGCACTCGCAGATGGGCCAGCAAGCATGATGTTAGCTGAAACAAAATATCTCAACTCATTGTGCCAGGCGAGAGCTGCTGCAGCAGATTTTTAGGGTGACTGTTTGTATTCATGTGCAGACTCCCAAAGCACTGTTGAAGTGACAGCCTGTTTCTTTAAGAACTGCTGCTACAGAATGTTACAATACAGTGATACAAAGAAATTGCTGCCACACTCTGCAGGGTTGATTTCTTGAACTATCAGTAGAAATGCTCCATCTGTGTCTTCCCATCTGTACCGCACGTTTTGGCAAGACAGTGTGACAAAACTTCTCCTTTCCTCAATCTCCCTTCTCCCTCCTAGGCCCTTATCCCTCCTCACCCACAAGCTCTACTTTTTCTTCATAAACACTGAGGAGAAAATAACATCCAACTCAGGGCTGCTGTTTCTGTCTCGTGTGTGTCTTCTGATTATCTTAGGGAGAGAGGATAAACTTTATCATCTTCCCACTCTTGCCCTGCAAGGACTACACATGCTACAAAATTCAAAGGGTCAGGCTCTGGGTGGAACATGTGACAGAGGCAGGATGACTCCTAGAGAGAAAGATTATGTAGTCTTTTAGCTACTGGGATTCCTGGGGAAAAAAGCCAAAGTTACTGTAGGAAGAAACATGGGCCATGAGGCCAGGTGGAGAGGAGACAGGATGGAGCTGGAGCCAAGCCCAGGAAGCAAGAGCTAGACCTGAAGGGTCAGCCTCTTACTGCCAAGGGAGAGGGGGTGTCAGCACTGCTGCCCTTTGCCTCCCCCAGGACTGCTGGTCTCCTCAGGCATCCCAGCCCCTCATGCTCTCTCAGCAGCAACAGCAGCAGCAGTTTAAATTTGCATGGCTGTGCCATAGGCAGAGAAAAAACATGGCTAGCTTGATAATCTCAACGTGCTGCTGGAGGCAGCTGCTTACATTGTCCATGGGGCTAACTGTCTAAATTAATCCTCTACTCTGAATACTTTAAAAATTCCCTTTGGGTTTTATTCTCATTTAGTCTTCTGACTACTGCATGCTAATAGGCACTTCTGCTAATCCTGTAGTTATCACTTATTTTATCACAAGAGGGTTTTTTTGTTTGGATTATTTTGGCATGACAGGGTTGAGTAGGGTGTAAGACTGAGTTTGATAAAAAATGGTGAATATTTTTGAAAAATACCAGAAACATGCTGGGGTTTTTGTTGTTTTGTTTTGTTTTATTTTTTTCCACAACTCAGCCACCTGGCAGAGAATATAAAAAAGAAAAAAAGTGACTCTGCTTCCACAGACATCAAACAAATAATGAACAATCAAAGCAAAGCGATTACAAGCAACCCAGAGGCAGAAAACAATTCAGTAGGGCAGCTCAGATGAACTGTCACAAGCAAGGAGAGCAGACACAGACAAAGCACTAAACCCTCAAAAATGGGCCAGCTGCACACACCAGGTAATCCTGAAGGGAGTCTGACCTGTTACAGCTTTTAAAGCTCCTTCCTCCCCTAGCTTGCCATCCAATAAATCTTTCGAGAACATCCTTATATGTGAATGTGAGTATCTCTAATGGTGTCCTGGGTGGTGTCAGTAGGTGGTGAGTAACTGTGTTGAGCATAATTTGTTTTGTATATTCAATTATAATATTATTATTATTAATAATATTATTGGTTTACTTATATTTCCCCCATTCTCTCCCCCATCCTACTTGGGCAGGAAAGGGA
>JANHFX010003423.1:39641-74228 GCA_027560015.1 Chloroceryle amazona | reverse complement strand
ACTGGCCATGCTGATCTGCATCTGTCTTCTCTAGCCTGCTTATTTTTCCATTACACTTGTAGGAACTCAATTATATTCCATTGATCTGAACTTGCCATTTCAGGGTGCTTTTTGCTGGTTGGTTTTGGTTTGTGTTCTGTTGGGTTTTTTGCGTTTTTGGTTTTTTATTGTTTGTTTTTTTTTTTTTCCGAAGTAACTCGGCATAACCTTTAAATAATATAAAAATGATTCAGTTGATGGGAAGAGAAAAAAAATCTAGGCTTTATTTTTAGTAAGTTAACTTCCCTCTCTATTAGCGGAAAACTTTGGGTATGTTTGTGATGGGTAAGAGAAGAAACAAGGCTCAGAGAGTGGCCAGTTGTGCAAGCTCAGTGTTCTTACAACAATACCCTTTGTTACTGGAAATTCCTTGGGAGTTATTAAAATGGAAAGAAGTTTAAACATCGAAGTTATTTGTTAGGTTTTGGGGGTTTTGTTTGTTTGGGATTTTTAAATTTGTTTACTTTTTGTGTGTCTGCTACTGAGGTCTGGGGTAGATCCGGGTAACCCGGTGCCAGCCCACAGAACGTTCATCTGGCTTCCCAGGGATCTGCACCGGGCTCTCCAGCAGTGGGACCAAGGGCCTTGCTTGACCTACCCAGTTCTGCGCTGTGGTTTTGCCCTTCAGTTCTTGCGTCTTTTCTTCTTATTAACAGATTTCACAATCCAGATGTTATACGAGTATTTGGCCGTTGTTGTTTACTGCTTTGGTTTTTGTTTAGCTGAGTACAGTAATTTTTGAGAGGAAGTATTTACCTGTAACGATGTGTGAAGAGAGAGAGTGGCTTGTTTAGAGTGCTACACAGTAGCTGTATTGTTACTAGTTTGTGTAGTTAAAACTACACCGCACAGTACTTGCTTCTACTTTAACTAATTTTCTTTTCCCGTATTAGCAAATACAGTGAGCAGAAGGAGTTTGCTTCAGAACTCTCTTTCTCCCTTTGTTAGGGTGTAAAAATGAAATGCTGCTAGAGCCGTGGAGCTCAGGTGCTCAGTTACTCGGTATATTTATCACCCAAAAGCTCTGTAAGGATAGGACTTCTGTAACTAGGAGTAGAAATTGATCATCATTGACATACTGCTGGGAAAGACCGGGATTCGCTTAGTGTGGAGGAGGATCAATACTATGTCAATACTATACACATAACAAATATTAGAAGCAGTATTTGCTTTACTGGCAGTGAAAGCTGATGTGTAATCCGTTCGTATGACACACAGCAACTGAAAACTAAAGAAATATGTGGTGGAGCTCTTATTTCTGATAGATACTTGCATTTTTGAGCCAGTTTTCCTGGTTTGTGTTAAGTGTCCTTAACAGCACATACTCCAAACTTCAGGACAGCGAGAATGGAACTGTTTGAAGTAGTAACAGAAAAAAAACAAACCCTCAGGTTTGACTTGTAAAGATGGTGTTACAACCTTGATCCCACACATGAAGCGTATGGTATTTGTGGATCAAGGACATGCTAAGGTCTCTGAAAGAACAATGAAGGGTAAAGCAGCTTCCACTGATAACTTACTAGTTCATGAAGTGTAATTTGAGATCTCCTTTACTATCTGGTCAGCGCAGTAAATGCTGTTCACTTAACTGTGACCCTTGTATTCTGGTTTATTTTAGCTTGCCATCTCCATTCAGATGTCTTCACTCAGGCTATGACAAGGAAGAAAATTGCTTGTATGTGAACAGCAGTAGTAGAAGGGAGCAAATGTTTTAGAGTATTTCTAGGCAGAACTTGGGGGTGAATGAAATCTGAATGCTGGTTGAGTTTCTGAAGCTGAGCCACCAAAAAAGTGAATCAGGCTTGTATGGGGGGTGGGCAAGAAACAAGTGTTTCCAGAAGATGGAAAGCTTCCGTGTGGTCTGTTAGGGTTGCTTTTTGGTTTTGTTCCTGTGCGCTTCTGTTAGGGTTCTCCTAATATGCAATGGATTTTGATTTGGAGGACCAAAATAAAAAGTGATCCTTTACTGAAGAGAAGCTTAAGGGATCTCTACCCATTTTAAACTCAGTGCTTGTTCTGAATGGGTTCATGATTTTCCACAGGGCACAGGAGCCTACAAATCCCGTGGGTCCTTTAGAATAATAATTTAAGTATTTTTCATTTGAAATCTGAAGAGACAGAATTGACAGATGTCTTAAATTTCTCTAAGTCTGATAGTTCATCCTAATATTAATTTTTCATGTTTTGTTTTTCTCTTCCAGCTGCTCAGTTTACTGTAGTTGAGAAAACTCATAGGTTTCAAAAGAAATTAGAAATGTCAACATGTTGTAAATTACATTTAAAAAAAAAAAGACTTGACTCGTTGCAATTAATGTAGGAAAATGTTAGCTTTATTCATTGTCTTGGAATCATTTGTTTAAGTAGCACAGGAAAGAAACATTACTACAACACATCTGAGTTTAAAGAAGGTCACAGTTATTTTTTAAGTGAATCTGTTACTTTCAAGCTCATATTTGATTTTATATGAAACAGGAATGATTTAACTTTACTGGAATTATTTTCTAAATGTGGAATGAATGTCAGTCCTGCAAATTGTAAAGTTTGTAGAAAGTTTTGTGGTTTGTTTTAATTTATCTTACTTGCTAATACTGATTTTTAAAGTAGTTACTGTGTATGGATCTGAATTATTTGCCCCTTCAGATTTGCTGTCCTATGCATGAAGTCTGTTTAGAAGTTAATAGTGATTTCACTTGGTGTTTTATTTGTGGGGTTTTGTTTGCTTGTTTTTCTAGATTCAAGAATACTTAACTGTGATATTCTGTTTCTTTTTAATCACCAAACTGGATTAGAGACCAGGTGATTAGAATACACTCTTTGGTGACTGGAAGATTTGTATACTTTCTCTTCTTCCAATAGATCTTGAAACCACACAGGCTTGGCTTCTGAGTTGTGTTACTCAGGATTCAGATGGTCCTTGCTGCTTCTTCTGTAGAAATATGTAAACTGCTTTTAAAATGTATGTTTAAATGATGCATTGTTTTTCAAAACACATATCTTCTTATCTGGTAGACAGATCTCCAGCTTCCAGTGCATGAGGAATTTATTAATCTAACAGGACTTTACTAACTTCAACTCCTGTGGTCTTTAAACAGCAAAGTACAGCGTGTGTGATGTGTATTCTGCATGTGAGGTTTATGTTCATTCACTCCTCCTCCTCAAAGTGTTCCCACTACAGTATCTTTAGTATGTTCCTATTATAGTCAACTCTTCCTTTTTTTAACTCTTAGAATTATTCTGTAAGTAGTGCTCATTTGAAATATGCTTGACAGGAAGATGCAGCCTTCTTCATTTTCCTTTGCCAATAGATTTTAACCTCCTCAGGGGACATTCCTTAGAACCGAGGGGTTTTTTTCTAATTTTTTTTCACTTGCGTTCAGTGCTGGGTCATTTTGCTGTATTTACTGAGGACCAAAAGAGACCACAAGTTTGTTTCTTGCAAAGACTCGATGAGGCAAAGCTCTGTCACTGCTGACCTTGATTGGACTGAAATCGGTGAAGTAGAGGTGAAAAGCTCCATGTCCATTGCTATTCCAAGCTTGCTGATTCCCTGTGGCTTTTCCAGAGACCCTTGTTTCAGTGTTTTTGATCTGAGCGTAGTTCTGTTCCAGCAGCTGTTGTCTTTTTTTTTTTTTTTTTTTTCCCTTTTGCTCACTGTGTTTATGCTCTCTGATTTTGAAATGGAAAGCTTTTGGAGCCTTGCTTACACATTTTAGAGAATCAGCTGAAGTATGTATTGTATAAAGAGTAATTAACAGCATATATTCCAGTGATGCTGGAAAGGACTGTGTGGATAACATCTCCAGACAATGTATTTAAGCTTCATTTCATATATTTTTGGGCTTGTATCATCTCGCTGTTGATCAGTTAGTTTTCAGCAATAAGGAACTCCATCATCTGTAGTAGTTATTACTTGCTGAAGAAATACCTAGTTTCTTTTGCTCTAGTCACCCACGTAAGACAACCAGTATGAACCATCTGAAAATTCCACATTAATTAAAAAGTGAAATGCTTATTCACATCTTGGACTAGCAAAGAGAGAGGCTATCAGTAAATGATAGCCACATGGTAGCATAACAAAAGGTCAGAAGGACCTCCAAGTGATAAATTAGTGTATGTATTTAGTTGTTGTAGTTAGGCCTTTATTACAGGCTCAGACTGCTTTACAGACAGAACATTTTGACTTACTTGACATTCCCTTGCTGCTGGGATTCTTTAGTGTTGTTCATTCACCCATATATCTCCATTTGTAGAAGTGACACAACCAAAAGTAGTATTATGAAAAATACTCAGATTTCTCCTATTTTTGGCACGTCACATCGCTCCTTAGTGTAATTAAGGCCGTGTCTGTGCTGCAAAAATTAACCATCTCACTGGTGCAGGGAGCAGAATGCAGGCAGAGAAGGAAGTGGAAAAACTGTGAGGATGCAGAGTTGCAAGTTGGGGCCAGAGTGGAGAGCTGTGCTCCACGCTGCACTTCAGGCTGTCACAGAGTCTTCTCCAGTTAGTTAAGTTCCTTGGAACGGACACTTCTCTCTTTTGCACAGAGGTGTGGAAAGGTCTTTGGATGGCTGTCAGATTTTGTGTGTTTTGCCTACATCCTTACTATAGGCATCATGAAGGGCTTGTTTACCCAGAAACTATAAATTTTTTTTCTTAAGTGCAGCAGTTGCTTTAGTAAAGGATATTGTCTCTGCTACACAGCAGATGGGTTCAGAGCCAGGTCCAAGTAAAGTGTATTTTTTTGATTTTAATCAGTGCTTCTGGTCACTGAAGCTTGCAGTTTTCAGTGTTAGGAACCTTGAGTCAGTGGGGATTTTTCTTCTAAACTTGTGAAACTTAGGGCTAGAACTTGGCAGAGCCTGCCCTGCAGTGCTGCTCTC
This sequence comes from Chloroceryle amazona, assembly GCA_027560015.1. Lineage (NCBI taxonomy): Eukaryota > Metazoa > Chordata > Aves > Coraciiformes > Cerylidae > Chloroceryle > Chloroceryle amazona. Next base: position 69,309 of record JANHFX010003423.1, on the reverse strand, counting down.
AAGCTTTGTCTTTGTTACAGGTGCAAGATGTTTTGTGAGCATTTCACTCAGCTGCAGTTCTGCTTTTCTGTCCCCTGACGTTTTTTTCCTGCCTCTGTGCCCTCGAGTGTGCTGGAGAACTATTTATGAGACAACAAGGTGAACTGAATTTGAGATTGATCTAGGTTAAAAATAACCCCGCAGAAAAGGGAAAGCAGAAGGGACTTCAGTTAACCTGGATTGGCTTCCTGATCCAGTTGACTGCAGCTGCACTAAGAGTTGTAGCAGTGCAGGTGGGAAATGGCACGGCGGTGAGACTGGATAGCAGGCACAAAGGAGGGGCTGCCTGACCTACTCCTGGGCTGTGGTTTCACGTTGTACTGCAAGTTTTTCCCTGCTGTACACAGTTCCTGTGCTGTGAGGCAGAAATGCTTCGTAGGAAACGGGAGAGGGGACAAAGTAGCAGTGCTGTGAGGAGGTAAGTGAGAAATGTCTTGTCTTAGGGGTTGCAAAACTAAAAATATATTACTTTTTTCCCCTTTTTTTTTTTATTCCCCACGCTCCTCCCCCTGTTATGGTTGGGAAAGGATTACACACATTCCTCTGTGTAATTTTATCTCTTTGTGTTATCCCGGTGTTCAGGAGGGTAGCCATGAATCGGGACCCTGTTTTATTTGTACAAACGCAAACCGGTTTATTCTCCGAACCCCCCATGTTGTGTTTTGGATAATAAGGTGCATATAGGCAGAGGGGAAATAGAAGATGAAAGCAAGACTATTAGCCTGTGTAGCAGGAGAACTGGGATAAAGCGTTTTGAGGGTATGTTTGTAGGTGTTATGCAGGGAGGTAGAAGGAAAATAGCCCTGCTGGGGGTGGGTAAAGGACGGTCTCCGGTGCTCACCCGAGCCTGTTTCTTTGGCATCCCACTTGCTGCTCCTTCGGCCACACAGCAGAATAACATCTGCTAAGAGTAAGGTTTCAAAAAACAGCTGAGCCCATCTGGTGGCTTATACTGTTGAAAAATCTGGGTTTGTTCCTACACCCTTCACAGGTGACAATTCGAGTGGTTTTCAGATCCATTGATAAGCTGGTTTACACAGGCAGAAAAATGGTGGTTTTATCTCTGAGTTTCCTAGAATTATTTTGCTCACCAATAAACTGAGGTGTCAGATGGCAAGAGACAGATTCAAAGGAGGTATTGAAAGCACTGGTGGCAACAAAAGGGTGAGGTGGCAAGAAGGAGGAGTAGCAGCTTATCTTACAGTTGAGCTTTTAGATTAACTCAACAGTATCCTAAGACCTCACCCTGCTAACTTCTTGGAAAAATGATTATTCCAAACGACCCCTTTGCTGTCTGCCTTCATTTATATAATGAATTACTTCAGGGCTTGAACTTTGTAGGGAGATGCATTAGCACCTAGGAGTTGGACTTGGCTTTTTCAAGCTTAGGGTTATATGTAGATAGAGTAACGTAGAGCAAAACATTGCTCCTTTTCATCTCCGCACTCCTATGGATCTTTAAGACAATACTATTTTAGAAGAGGTTTAAGTTTTTCTTCTTTTTTTTTCTAATTTATTTAGTTTTAGTTCTCTTTTTGTCAATTTGGTATTCAAACTAAGAGATGTACCAAAGAATTTATTTTATTCCATCATTTCCTCACTCGTTAAACTATTTCCTGCTTTTCCTGCCCAGAGGCTTTAATCTGTAATCTCAGAGGCTTGCTAGCTTGTGATACGTAACGAGTTCTGGTATATATTGCGAGGTGCACATGTAGTAAGGGTTAGGCTGTGTGGGTTGCTTAACATTTCACTGTGTAGTAAAGGTGTGGAAGCACCTTGTTCCTTTGGGGTGTTTTTGGTGGGTTTTTTATTTGTTTTTTAAAAAAGCTCCATTTTTTATACCTTCAGACTAAACAACCAGTTTGGTTGTGGTGTTCCTCTACGTTGGGTTATCTGTAGTTTTGAGGGGTTTAAAAAATCTTTCAGGAAATCATAGAGGTATATAAATATACTCTACATGGTAGAGATAAATGGGCCTCCAGACTCTGTCATGGCTGTTCTCTACCAGAGAGTGGCATTTTGAGCCAAGTTCTCCCCTTGGGAAGGGCAGAGAATTGGTGTTCTACCTTGAGCTGACCATTTCTTCTGAGAAATATGGTATCTGTGCCTAGGCTAACAGTGAAATAGTAAAACATCTGACTTGTGAAGTTAAAACAGGCCTAGAAACTTCTCCATCAACACGTCGTTTGATGAATGAGTATCTGATCTGCTGGGTGAGATGTAAAGGTGATAGTTGTGTTATTCCTCTGTCTCTTGGTAACTTTTATCCTTTGTTAAAATACCGTAATGTTTAAACAGAGGACATCAAAACTTTTTGTTTCTTTAATTTCATTCAAGTTAAGCTGCTTCCAGCAGGTATGTACTTATTAACCTATTGCACTTGCCTGTAAACCCACAGACTTCCACAGCTGCAGTGTGGTTCTAGAAGTTAAACCAAAGGATTATTTCTGGCATGAAGAGGGAAACTTTAAAGATAAAAAAGATCTGTTATTTTGCCTGTGCCCTGAATCCATTTGCTCTTCCCTTTGGTGAAGTGACATAATTAAGGGTGTATGTACTCAGATACATCAGTAGGTGCATTGTACTAATAATTAAGGTTAGTTTTGATTACCGTCGTGTTAGGCAGTTTGAAATTCTTTGTTTGTCTGGTAGCAGATAACAGTAATAGGTTTATTGTATATTTAAATTCTAACTGTTAAGCGTATGATGATCTAACCTTACTTTGTAAAGGGGGAAAATGTGACTTAAATGCACCAAAGTCTATCATTAAGATGAAGTTTTTAATGCAAATTACCTGTATTCAAGCATTTTATTAACTGATCCATTTATTAATGTGGAGCCTGGAGGTTTTAATCAGGGTTTCTCATTGAAAAACAGGGTAGGTGGTGAGAGAGAGCGAGAGCAAAAGCATGACATAGCTAAAATTATGCTAAACCAGTTGGAAAGATCATGGTATTTCCTTCTAACAGATGTCACTATGGTGAAAGGAGATGTGTTTTGATTGATTTGTTGACGAAATTTCTATCAGGCATTTTTAAAAAATTCAATGCTTCAGTCACACATTTGGTCCTTGTGAAAACATTTGCGGTGAGAAGGAAGGGGGGTTCTCAATGAAATCCAGGACTATGCATGCCCTGCAGCTCCCAGCACTGGTACTCTGCCTTGCTATCAGGGGTTAAACGTCCTGGAGCAGCAGACTGCAACAGGGCATTCCACGGTCAAGCTGATTTCTCTCCCTTGGCTTAAAAATCTACATTTTAGTGGTACTTGGTTATGTGTGCTGAACTTCAGAGTGAAATAAGGTGCTAGATCATTTAGCTTAATTTAATGGTTTATATGAAGATCAAATTGCAAACCAGAATAAGTTTTGCAATTAGTTTGAGTTTACAGCAGCTTCATGGGATGTGGGATTGCCTGGGAGGTTCAGGGTGTGTAGTGCTCTGTAATGGTTCTTGTTCCTATGCAAAGTAGCAGATTATTCCCCCCCACCTTTGAAATTCTTGAGGCCTCACTAGCAGATGCAAAACTGACAACAGAATTAGCTTCAGTTTTCCATAGGGGTTGCTCTAATACCAAAGAATGGTTCCATTTCTATCTTAAATTCTGTCCATTGTTATGACACACTTTCTGCCAAAAGATTGCTCCTTTGGTGCCACCTACATCATCAAACAGGATTTTTTTTAAAGACTTATTTATTTTTTTAATTGGATGGTGTTTATATTGGTATCATAACGTTGTTCCCTTCAGAAGACTTGGGGGTTTTTGGTGGTAGTGGTTTTGGGGGGTTTGTTTTGTTCTTCTATTTTAAATGGATGCTTGAAATGATGCCATTTCTTACAAACAAAAAAAACCCAACAAAACATTTGCTAAGTAATTAGCAGGAATATAGAACGTCATTGGCCAAATAACTGTTGTGCTTTTCAACCACAGGACAGTGTTGTATGATGAGTTGGTTGAATTTCTAAATCGGTTATAGCAATGATTACTTGTTGGTATTATTTAAGATGATTTTTCAGGACCTCTTTTAGAAGTAATTTTGTAATTTCTGCTGGGCAAGAGCTTTATTTTTGGGAGTAGAACCTGACTTCTGCTGGTATTTTTTTGAGGGGGTAGGAGGAACACCACAAAATGAAAAAAGCAAAAGAAGTAACACCTCAAAACCTGTTTGTATTGTCTCCAGCTTGAAGTTTGAAGGTATAATTATGAAACTTTCTTCAGCTTGTTGCTTGCAGAGCAGTTACATGATCAATTTTCTTTGGCAGTAAAACTGACTTGAAAAATTCCTGCCTGATCACCCCTGCTGCTCTGCTCTCCAATTTGCTGCTGCTCCTGTGCTGATACAGCTGGTTGAGGACTGCTGAAGTGTCACCCAAAGGGTTAAAACCCTTGCTCCCACACAGCTCTGCTGTTTTAACCTGCTAATTTCATGGACCTACTTTAAAGTATGGCTTCACCTTGCTTTGGACTGATCCAGAGGAGAGGGGTGAAAGGTCTGAAGTGAAGAAAATGTATTAAGCGTTTCATTGAAGCGATGAAGAAAATGCTGGCGTCACCCAGTGTGATCTAAGCTTTTGGATCTGTGAACCTGAGATGGTTTTTATTTTTGAGGGGAGCCTTCTCTTCAACCAGAGATGCTACTGACTGACTGCTGCAACATTCTGCATCACCATGCTGCTCTCAAATACTGTCAACAGTAGTTGTCCCCTTCTTGCGTACTACTGAGACTAAGATAATATTCGTAACACTTTAGTTCTGTAAAATGGGGATTGCCCTCATGGTCATCAGAGCAAACTTTGTTTGACAAAATTCTCCAAGGGATCACCATCCTTCTTAATGTTTTTAATTACTCCCAAATGTGCTCAAGTATTTGTTAGGACAAATAAAACTGGAAGATGACTAATACGTGCACACTCATTTTAGATACGGCATGTGAGTAGGGAGTAACAGGAGGAAGAAGAGCCATGCAGATCTGTGCAGTAGCACAATGAGAGATGGGAAAGCAGCAGATACTGGAGCTAGCCTGCATGGTACACTAAGGCTAGAGGTACAAGCACTGCTCATTTAGTATGATCTTCAACAATCAAAATGAAGGCATCTCTTGCATTTGCCTTTTATGTAGTTGAACTGAATTTTCCACTTAATGGTGAAGATACTGATTTGCTGCAGGATGTATTTTTTGCATCTGAAGTGAAAATAACTGCCCTTTCTTTCAAAAGATAACTTGTAGTGGTTCTGCCTTTCTTTGCGTGAGAATAATCCCAAACAGAAAATAGTAGTTGGCTGTTTTTCCACAGTTCTATTCAGAACATTGTAATTTTCTCTACCAACTAAATTGACTCATTCATTTCTACTAATACATACAAACTGACTTGTTCTGCTGCCAGTCTTGTTAAGAGGACTTGCCCAAAGCACCATGGCTAGGAAATCAGAGTAGTAGGTATTCAGTATAGAAAGCATATAAATTCAAACCTTTCACATGCGGCCCCTTTGGACTTGAGGAACATTTTTCACAGTGAGGACAATCAACCATTGGAATGTCATCTCCAAGGAGGTCATGGAGACCCCAACACTGGACACTTAAGATTCATCTGGACAGGGTGCTGGACCATCTACTCTAGACTGTGCTTTGGCCAGGAGAGGTTGGACCAGTTGATCCTGAAGGTCCCCTCCAGCGTGGTGTTGCGTCCTGTGTTGCGGAGAAGCTGAGCAGTGAAGCAAGTCTGTTGAGCTCGAGATTGTCTGTTACTTGCGCAGCACTCGAGAGGGATTCACAGATAGTGACTGCAAGCTGGGGAGGAGAGACCAGATGTGTTGATGAGAGAGCAGGGGGGAGAATTGGTATGGCTCTCAAACTGGTGGTGGTCTGATTGCCTGAAGAGGGCAAGAGTTGTATGAAAAGCAGTTCTGGTTTCTTGATGAATGTACATTTAATCATGGGGAAAAAAAAAAACAAACCAGGTTTGGGGTAAATGTTTGCTGCAGTTGCAAAAGAGAATATCCTGAGTGTTGTGAGAGTAGGACATGATGTTGGGAGTATTCAGAGAGTCAAAATTAGTAGTAAATACTGATGAAGGAAGACTCAAGAGAATAATTTAGTTCCTATTAAGTATTTACTAATGATATAAGTACAGCAATAGCATTACAGCATGAGGAATATTTTTCCTCTTCCAGAGTACAGAAGTACACTAGTGTTACGTGTAAAAAACCCAAACAAACACATCAACCAAAACAACAACAATCCCCCAACAAACAAAAACACACACACACAAAAACCTCCACCAAACAACAACAACAAAAAACACCTAAACAAAAAAAACCAAACCACAAAACCTGACACATGTAAAAGCCCAGTTTTTCTTTATTGGTAATAAGGAGCATTACCTTGTTGATGTGGTAGAAAAAAGGTCTGATAATCCTCTGTTACATAAATCTCTTGCTGTTGCTCTTCATTGGGAGCCTTGCTGACAAGAGGCTATTGGGCCTTTATTTGTGCTCCAAGAATACGACGAAACGGGAAATCTCCCTGTTTGTGGTTACATCAAGAGTTATTGAATTAAAAGGTAGCATTACATTTTTTTTTCTGGTGTTTTGTCATATGGCAGAGCATATTCTCTCATGAAAGATTAAAATGCAGATGCCGCTGACATCTGTTACTCTTTGGGAGGTTCTTGTTTCATTACGTATTTGGAGGAGGGTTATCCAAGTCATAATTACTTGCCTGCTGCTGCAGCAGCAACAACTTTGCATTATCCTTCTCAGAGAAGACGATCTGGAACCCCAAATGAAAACAATTCTTCATTTTTATAGAAGTCTGTTGTTACTGGTGTGATTTTTTGCGATCTTAACGCAGTTGTCACAGCGTTGGATAATTTAGAACCGAACTTAAGAGGCCTGCTATGTGGAGTACAAAAATACAGTGCTTAGAATTAGACATTGTTGCCATCTAAAATGTACTTCCAGGTAATTATTCTTAAGGACTTCAGTGGTGATAGTATTTAAGAAGGGACAGCAACATTAGAACAGCTTTGAAAGATGACCCAGAAGCAGATACAAGTCTAGTTTTTCAAGTTGTTACAGTTTTAGTAGGCAAAAATGCAGGCATAACAGTAGCCTAGTATTCATAGCTTCTTTATATGGAAATATGCATCTAGACAGAATTCATATGTATATAACAATATACAGTATGTATCTATAGATGGAATTCACTGTCTGATGGAAAGAAAGTTTCTAAACAAGGGGAAGACAAAATTCCCCCCCTCCCAGTGCTATTTCAGGTTGGAGAAAGTGAGGAGAAGGATAACAGCATTATTACAACAAATATAAATGTGCTCCAGGTAACACAACTGTTTGTAAACCTTTCATTCCATTTTGACAAATGCAGTGTTGCCATACAATATATGTTTGAGTTCAAGTTAGACAAATAGGAAGACATAGTAGTTAATACATCAACAGCTACAGACTGAAGCATTCCTGTATTAATAATTTAAAATCCTATAAATGTACATTAATATTTTGTAGAGTTATGTGAGATACTCTAAGAAATCAGAATTTTTTTACAAGCATGTGCAGAAAAGAGCGGAGGTGACAGACGGTTATTGTTCCATTCACGTCTTTGGCATCATTTTTGCCAAAGCAACCAAAATAATAAGCCTGTTTCAAGGGAAGGTCTTGAAATATGTTGTGTGGCTTTCTGTGTGTTTGATTTGGTTTTGTTCTGTTTTGGTTTTTGTTGGTTTTGGGTTTTTTTGGGGGGTTGGTTGGTTGTCGGGTTTTTTGGGTTTGTTTTTATAGTCAGAGGTATTTGTTCATTTATATAAAAGGAAATAAAGTGTATTTGAAATATTTACTCTCACAGAGGGTATTTTATTTTTTCTTTTGAATCTCAGAAGGTATTGATACTGTTATTACAGACAACAGTAATTGTGATCACAAGATAATGGCATATATGTTACCTCCCTGTAAAGAGGCTATGAGTTATTTGCAGTCTGGTGGTGGTGGTGAGTTTCATTTTGTAATTTGAGTGTTCTGCTTAAGGGTAGAAAAAAATTGGACATTCACGGTCAAAGCTGAAGGAAAAAAAAATCATTTATGGGTAAGGGCTCACTGAACTTTTCTTCTATTGCCACTTGTTGATACTAGTATGCTACAATTAATTTCTCTCTTTCTTACCTCAGTGAACTTTTTAGCCTCTTAAAAAAAGCATTTTTAAGAAGTCATTTTCACTTTAAGCAACTGCAAAGCTTTTTTACGAAGGAACTGAATATTCTGGTGTTCTCTTAGTGCAAGTACAACGTTTTCCTTAATTCCAGCTGCACGATGCAGTGTTACTCGGGCAGTTATTAACAGAGAGAGACTGGCTTAGGAACAAATTATTCTGAGTATCAAGACAGCTTGTCTTAATTCGGTGTTTCTATTTTAGTGCATGTAGCAACGTCAAAAATGTGAATATCTTTATTGAAGAATATTTTGCTGTTCTTTCTCTTAAGTGATTTTAATCACAAGCACTATTAGTATTCTCACTAAAAGAAAATATGTTAAATTTGGGATATATCTTTCCTGCCAACAGGTGTTTATACACCATATGGCTGCCTCTTTCCATTTTGTCTTCTAAAATCTCATACAGAAATTGCCACAGGCTGCTAAGATTGTCATTCTTACTGAAGTTTGCCTCAAATCCTATACGTATTCAGGTAATCGGGAAGACACTTCCAGTTTTCTTAGCAGAGAACATGTACATCTTGCACCCTACACCACCTTATTTCAACTTTTAACTCTTTGTATTTCAAGAAGATATTTTAATCTCCCACTACAGGATAACAGGGAAGTTTTAAATAGCAAACACGGGTGTCTATTTCAGATTTAAGGATTTTCATTTCAGTATTTTTAACTACTAGATTTCAGTTAAAATTTGCTTTGTTTAACATTATTTCAGTCTGGTTTTCAGTATCTTAATTGGATAAGAATAGGGTTGTTCAGACCCTTTGGAGATACATTTCTTTTGCTGCCCCTTCTTGTAATATTTGTAATATTATGGGTTGGATATTTTTTTTCCTCAAAGCGAAGGATAGCAATACAGTTTTCTTGGTAAATAACACAAAGAAGTCCACCAAAACTCAAACCAACCTTTTCCAACAAACAAAAAGCCCCAGGCAAGCAGCACCCTGGTGAACTATTTCAGGAAGGAGAACTGTAGCCCTTGAAGAGTGTATCTGAATGTTGCTCAGCAGAGATGTGTGTACGTGTCTTTGTGAGGGGAGTCGAAGACACGGCCAGAAAGCCCCAGAGACCGTTTGATCAAACTGTATCATGGCCTGTGAAAAACATAGCGTGATAATTTTTTTGGCTGAGCGTGGCTAAAGAAGCCTATTCATGTGGACTTCTCAGGCTCATTTCCTCTTTGCAGAGGTGGGGTTTTGTACAATTAGTTATTTTCAGTAAAATAAAATGTGAGTCTTGTACTGATACATGACTTTCCTTTCCTGGACAGTTAAATACTAACGGATACTTTTCCGATGGAAACATCAGGGTTTGTGATCACCATATCCAGTGTGTCAGTTTACTTTGCAAAACCGATGCTTTCTTGCTGCTAAGAAAGCTTGCAGTTCTTAGATAATTGTATAAGCCTTAAAAAAAATTCTGGCACAACACTTCCACTTTTCTTAGACCTTTATTGTCCATGAGTAAAGCATCAGCTTTGATAACAATTGAAGGATTTCTTGTTCGGGCATATTAAAATCATGGGAGGAGAGGGAAGGGTTTTATTCAGGAATTGGATTTTTCTCTTATTCCTGTGTATTCTTTTTGAGCTTTCCAGATGCAATTGGCATACAAATACCACCTGCTCCACTTCTTGTGGCACTTTTTTTTTCCTTTATTCTGTGTTTTCTATATAGATTTGGTTTGGCCAGATTAGTTTTATGTCTCCATTCCATTTTGGGGGGTTTTCTTTTGTTTATTGGAATTTATACAGTTGCACACACATCATATCAAACTATTTTCTATTTAAGTTCTATGAGAAACCAGAAGTTGAGCAATACAGTAGATAGAGAATAAAATGAAACCATAGTTTCCTGCTCACTCCTGTTCTTACCATTCTAATTGCGTTTGCGGAACAAAGAATAATTCTCTCATGCAGTATCGGACCAGCTTTCTTCATTACAGAGTAAAATGTTCAAGGAGCCTTGAAACCTTAGCAGTGTTGACATTACAAATTTCTTTAGCTCATCTGCTGCAACTTTGTGTTATTTCTTTGCTTGTTATGACTCGGGGAATTGTAAGAGTCTGTATCTGTGATGTAGAGGTTCTGGGTACTGTACAGAATCCTGGTGCAGCTAAAGGACCTGTAAGCATTAGGAAGAAATCTGAAAAGAAGGCGAGGAGATCAGTAGAACTGTTTGTCATCAGAAGTACGAAAGGAAGAAGCTGTTCTTCTGTTTGAAAACTTTTCAGAGAGAGAGGGAGAGAGAGACACCTTCATAGCTGGTGTGACAGAGGTTTACAGGAGGATGTGCTGCTGAACCACCTCTTTAGATGATGCCACAAGGCAATTCTTGACTTTTAGGTTTCTCTGTAGGTGGTTGTAATCAAAATAAGAAAGAAAAGCAAAGCTGTAAAATCAAACTTTAAAAAGCAGAAAATGCAGAATTCAGATTTCCTGAGTGGCTGTATTTTAGCTCCCTTGCACCTCTGTGCTGCAGGAGGGATAATTGCATGATTATATGCTTCCCCCAACCCCAAAGAGTCTTGCACGGGACATGGAGCAGAGCTAATTAAGCAAGTTTTAGTTATTTTTCCTTATTTTTTTCAGGGCATATCTGTCTGCCTTATTTATTGTGCAGTATTCTTTTCCTTGGGAGCTGTTTTTACAGAAAACAGTATACAGCTGTTTTGCAAGCACTGAATTTCCCTGTACAACCTCCTGCTAAAATAAGGAGGTTTTCGTATTACCGTTTGGCAACGAGGGGACTAAGGCACAGAGACGAAGGTAAAATGTTTCCTTTTATTTGGGAGCCCTGTTTGATGTGATAAAGGCTTTCTTGGGGCACATAATACGTGCGTTTTATAAGAATAACAGAAACGTGTCAGGCTGTACTAGCAGAGCATGAAAATTGTAGATATGTTTTGGCTCATATCCAAGGTCAAACCACAGTATTTGTTGACCTTCCTACTTAGGCTTGATGCACTGAAAATCTGGGCTGTTAAACTTGGGAGTCATATGATTGTCTAAATCCTTACTTCTCAGTCGCGATGTTCCAGAAAAACAAGGCAGAGGCAACGCAATCAGGCTTAACAGTCCAATTGCTTTTAACCATTTCTGAGTATCTGTTAGGAAAAGTACGGCTTTTAGGAAGCAGTAGTAGGGTTTTTTTTTTAAATTACTGGCACTATTAAGCACCTTTCATCCGAAAACTGGCAACCAACTGCAAATATTTATTAAATAATTAGCTTTTCGAAGACTTAGGCATGGAGCAGTACAGTGAAGTAACTTATAATTACCATAGGCTTGTAGTAACACTTCTAGTAACTTTAAATAATGTGTATCTTAATTTTTCACCAGTCGTGCACTTAAATTGGCAAGTCTGTTACAGAGAGAAAACCATATCTTATTTTATGTCAATTAGTGTATCAATTTACTTCACGTTCTCAAAGTGCTTATTAATTTTAGCTCAAAATAGATCAAATGTACCACATGTGACTGCTGTATCGTAATACTACTTATCTATTTTTAAATCTAAATGGACTCTGGGAAAGTACTTCACAAACTTTTGACTTGTATTGCCGAGCAGGTTTCCTATGTGTTTCTGGGTAATGTGCCTCGTAATCGGGTCCTGCGTTATCCACTGCTCTTTCTGGCTGTGTTTCAAGGCTTCTATGTTTATTATAATCACAAAAAAACCCCAAACCCTCAGATGAATTCTCTGAATCCTTTTTCAAAATGAGCAAGCTGGGGAGACTCCCTCTTCTTCAGTTCAGTCCTGCAAATGCTCTGATATTGCAGAGGAAAAGGAGGTGTATGCTGTAAGTCATGAGCTCAGAATTGTGTCGTGGTACTTTGTTTTGTAAAGGTTTTCCCTGTGAACTTGCATTCGACACCAAAGAAATGTTTGACTGCGTGCCTGTCGTAAGCTTTTCAAAATGTGTTAAATATCTCTTATTACAAATACATTGGCGAATGGAATGCAAATAGCCTGCATCTTTTTTTTTACTCCATAAGCATAGTCACGGCTCAGCATTGGATCCAAGTGAATATTTCTGTTGTAATGGTTAGAGGAGATCTCTCTATCCACCACGTGGTCCAGGTTAAACGTTAGGACTTCTCTAGCAGGATCTCACCTAATTGTCACAGTCATGAAAATGAACAGAGAATGTCCGCGGCAGAAGGTAACTGTAACCTAAGACAGGTAAAGCTTAAGGAGAGCAGATGAAATGTTGCTGAACCGTTTGGTTCCATGGCTACGTCTGAGCACGCAGTTGTGTTGTACCCTAATTGCTGTTTGGCTTTTGAGGGTAAAACTGTGTAATTGCCATTTGTAGTACTTCAGTCTGTTAGGACAGAAATACCAATGAGAAGCAGCACCACGGAGATGATACCAGTATTTAACAAAGCGTGATAAAGGAACTTTCACAATCTTTGCAGTCTGAGCTGCATCAGAATTCGGGATCCTAGGGTGCCGATCGTTGACAATCCACAGTAGACTGCAAGGATTTTCACTGCTTAGCTCATGAGCCAAAGGGCAGTAGTGCTGGGTGAGTTTCCTGAAGTCACTCCTTGTGCTGCTGTCTTGGCTCTGGCTGGAGAGGTAGCACCACAAGGTAAGACTTTATGTTTTTGTTTCATCTGAAGATATCAACATGTTAGTGATACTGCAGCCACTACTTAACCATCTCGAGCAGCGTGTGCAGCAACATCAGATACAAATCAGGGAGGACAGTAAAACATCTTTAACAAACACAAGTGTTTGAGACATTCTATTTTTTTTTCTCCTCAGTCTGCCCAAAGTGTGGCTGTTGTTTGCTATTCATATCCCGATTCAGCTATTGCTAAATCAGAAGTTGCTAAAATATTGAAGTATATTAAAGAAGTGGGTGTTTTGTCTTTCATGTATGTGCAGTTGGCAGTCAGTAACAAAATGCAGTTTTCATTTTGGTTTGAGAACTGAAATGAAAGACTTGAGATCATGGGATTGTGTTGAATCAGTTTTTGGCCTTTGATACTCTCAAATTGATGGCTAACGCAGAACTAAGGGTGGAATTGGATAGAGACCTGGAGTGTTGTCCTTTTGAGTTCAAATGGATGAAAAATGAGGGCGGTGAAGTGTTAGGGTTTTTTCTTCCCCACAAGTAGTGACAGGACAGACTTCTTATCTAGAAAAATTTTGCTTACACTTTTAGGGACTTGCACTGTACAACATCTCTCATTTTTTGTCCTATTCTGTTTTTTTAATAAAGTCACAGTTGGCACCTGACTTTTTATTATTTTTTTTTTATTAACACGAGAGAATAAAACTAATAGTTTGGGAAATCTTACTCCATACCTTACATGGAAACTCCCATTTTACCTCTGCTCCCAGCAGCTGTTTCAGAAGCAGAGCCCTCATCCTGTCCTTGTTTCAGTTTTACCTCTGTTCCGTGTCAGCTCCCAAATGCAGTCTTGCGTCAGGACTCAATTCATTGCCTGTTAACCCTTCCTCTGCTTTTTTTTTTCCCCCCCTTTTTTGTTTTCCAGTTTCGTTACGAAATTTTTGGTTTTGACTGGGTGTCGAAGGCATTCTGGTGAATTCCAGTATCATATGTTCCCTGTGTTTTTAACATAGCTCTTCCTGAAGTGAACACTTAATGGCAGAGCGTAGGAAAATAATTTTAAGCTGTGCATTAACAGCTCTAATTATTTGCAAGCCAAGAAGAAAACATAGTTTCCCCTATCTTTGCTATTTCAGCCTGTTGCATCAGTAATTAATCTCAAGGTCGCTGGTGTAAATATTACTATAATAGATCTGAAAGATCTGTTCCACTCTTGGTTCAGCAGACTTTCTTAGGAGGCCTGAATCTGGGGTTTATTTGGTTTAGGACAAAAATCAGACATTAGTAAACGTGGCTCTTGTTTCTGTGTATTTTTTTTTAGTCTCTTAATCTGTAATGCATCATTTGTTTCCAACAATTTAACAACAGTGTTTGAAATTGAGGATGCCAGTTTAAGCAAATGAAACACTAAAATAAACCTCGCTTTTAATTTAAACAAAACCCAGTCACTTTTATTTGAAAATGTTCCTGTATCAAATCCCTATATATTAAATTTCAGGCTACAAATTATTTTTAGCCTACATCCATCTGTTTTAATTTATAGGCTTAGAAATGTTGGCGTATTGAGCAGTCAGGCTGAACTGAAAAAAACTTGAATATATAATATGTGGGAGAAAACTGATATTAAAGAGCTATTTGATTGCAAAACCAAGGGTGCAAAAGGATGCTTTGAAGAAAAGCGGAGACAACATCTGAGCATCTCCCTGCTGTACAAGATGTGAGCATGTGGCCTCTTGTCTTCCAAATGACTGCGGGTGGGTGTCTGTGTACTTGCATCTCTAGATGTGAATTCACTCTTTGGAGGGAGTGAAGGAAATAATTTCAGGAAAGACTGTCCCAATGAGAGGGAGGGAGAGAGAGATTAATTAAAATACTTACCAAGAAACGTGGGTTGCGTTTTTTTATAGTATTGAGAAGAATTTGTCTTTGGAGACGAGAAGATTTAAAGGTTCATGCTGAATTTCTTACCCTGCTGTTGTCTTAGGTGACTGCCAGCATTTTATTATCAGGGTTGTCACGGTTTTGTTTGGAGTTTTACTGAAAATACACTTTTTTTTTTTTTTAAATCTATATTCCTTTAAGTAGAACAAAACTTGTACCTAGGATATCAGCTTTGCTTTTTCTTAGGGTGAGTAAATACATACTCCTCTTTTTCCTTAGAGGAAGGAAGGAAGAGAAACTCTGTTTCAACACAAATGGTTATGAGGCTGAAAGTTTTCCAGCAAGGGATAAAGCTTTGATCTTCTAGCTAGTTGTTGTAATTATGGAGTAAGAGAAACCGATTTTAGGTTAGATTTATAAATCTTTTCTGTGTGGAATGGGTAGAGTGTTAAGAAGAAACTCAAAAAGCTATATCCAAGTGAAAGTGTGTGAAGCAAACCTAAGAGAAGGTGGGAACAGATTTGGTATCCTGTACTTGCTTTTGGACCGTTTGCAGAGTCTGCTTTGTTAGTTCTTGTGAAAGAACAGATTGATGAATTAGATGCCATTTTAAACGCTACAGTCTTAGTGGAGGATGGTGATGAACATTGAGGAACTTCCAGTAACCACTGTTCTTCAATCTGAACTAGTGCTGTAGCTTTTCAGTTACGAGACTAGTGAATGTGCCCTTGGCCTGGAGGTGACGAGTTGGGTTATCCTATAGAAACTGAGGAGATAAGATAGCTCCAGAGCTTTCATGTCCGTATGGTGTGTCTTCACTGGATTTGGAATGCTGGCCTCCGCAGGGCTGGTGCTGCACCCAGACTAGTCCAGTTGCTAGTGGGTGTAGTTTAGAGCTCCTGAAGCAGTCATCGTTAATGGAGTACAGGCTACTGTTTAATCTGCTGTTAATTGGCTCACGGACAGAGGTCTTAATGAACATATACCTGAAGGTGATAAGGAGGGTACAGAGATGTTGTTTATTTAGTAATTGTGACAAGTGAATCTCCAGAAAGACCAAAAGTGAGCAGGTTATAAACTACTTCAAAATCTAGATGACTAATAAACCTTCTAGTGCCGATTCTGTTTTATCCAAGTAAAGAGCAGCACAATTTGAGTTAGCTCAGATAATTTCCTTCATGACTGCCTCCTGCCCATTTCTTCTTTTCTCTTTTTACCCACCTTGCCACGTGCGCACTTCAGCCTGGCGACATCTTTAGCACTCTGTTAGGTTGAGAACTGGATCATTAAGGACTAAAGAACTACGTTCCCCTTTTGGTAGGTATTTCAGGGCCTGTCTATATATTGTACCCTCTGGGAAGTTCAGTAAGAAACTGTGTTTACACTTGCAGTTCTTACACTGTTGTGTAAGAAACTGTGCCAGAGGAGTATTTGACTTTGGTGGATATAGTAGGGCTTGCACAGATTTAAGGCGTACACGAAAAGGTAATTCAAATATAAATTTGAAACTGAGTAGAACTTAAAATCACATTCAATGTGAAGCCCCCAAAAGCTATTCATCTTCAGGACTTGGCCGTGTTTGACATCCTGAATGCCCAGCAAACCCCCTGGGAACCATGCAGAGTTGCATTAGACAGCGTATTAGCGTCGTTAACCTTTCACAACTTTTCAGAAAACATGGGGTGCCAGCAGTGTTTTCAGAAATTCCAATAATACAGCGTTTGCCTTATTTGGCTGATAAATCAGTTGGTATTTTCTTCCGAAAGTGTTGTCTTTACGGAGGCAAAGGAATGGAAATGTCAAGGCAGGTTACCTTATAATACATAAGTGGTCTATTTCACTTTAGATAACCGCTCGCTTGGGCTTTCAGTTCTGCATAATTTAAGTATTGGGAGTTTTTCTATCATACAAGAAAAGTGAGGAGAGGACCCAGTAACTGCAATTGCGGAGTTCATTATTTTCATATTTCACTGCAATGGAATGCCATGTGTTTCCTCCCACCCCCCCAGCAGTGGAGGAAGGTGGATCTCATAGTGGAAATAAGTTTAAAAATTTGCCCAGTGTATTGCAACTGGTACCTCATTTTGGCAGTTTTCTTGGATAGAATTTAACTTGAGAGGATTTGGAAGAAAACCAGAATCTTCCTACATGCCATGTGACTCCCAGAAATAACAGCTCTGTATTGAGGCTGTTAGGAAAAGTTATGAGCATCTAAGACCAGCTCTAAGTAAAACATGTTTGTTCTTCCAGGAGGAGGAAGAGAAGCCTCTGGCTAGATAGAAAATTGGATGCATTTGTTCAAAATGGCTTGAGGAAATTAAGATGAAATCAAACAATAATGTGTCTTCCAGCTCTACCATATTAGAGAGATGTTTTGCTTCCCAGACATTAGAAGAGCTCCCATGGTGCTATTGTAAGGTAGACAATTAAAATAGGCATATTCAAAACTTTAAAAATAGTAGTAATGGTGGATAGGGTGGCTCTGTGACTGCCACTTTAAGGGTAACGTTCCCAGTTGTTAGCAGGACACACACACGCACACCCCTCAAATAGTAAAGACCGTGTAAGCAAATTCTGTTTTCCCTGTGCACTGTCTGCAGTGGAGGTGTGCAGTGAAGCTGTCAAGATATTTCAGACATACACATTTCTGCAACTCCACAATTTTGGGTAGAGATCTTATTTAAGGATGCAAATATTTGGACGTTTGTCACAGTGCTCAAATTCTGACCTGTGTGGATTTCCTTTGTGTCGTTCGGGGTGGGTTTTCTTTGCAAGAGCTCCTCTTCCCACCTCACCATCACCAAGATGATCAGAGGGCTGCAGCATCTCCCCTGTGAGGACAGGCTGAGAGCTGGGATTGCTCAGCCTGGAGAAGAGAAGGCCCTTTAGCAGCCTTCCAGCACTTAAAGGGAGCCTACACGAAAGATGGGGAGAGACTATCGGGGAGTGTGGTGATAGCATGAGGGCTAACAGCTTGGAACAGAGTAGATATTAGGGAGCAAATCTTTACTGTCAGGATGGCAAGACACTGGAACAGGTTGCCCAGAGAAGCTGTGGGTGCCCCATCTCTGGAAGTGTTCAAGATTAGATGGGGCTTTGAGCAGCCTGCTCTAGTGGGAGGTGTCCCTGCCCATGGCAGGGGGGGTTGGAACCAGATGATTTTTGAGATGCCTTCCAACCCAAACTACTCTAGGACTCTATGATGAGGGCAAATCAAAAGAAGTACCGGTGGCACCTCTCAAAACCAATCAAACCCCACGTCTTTGAACATTTACTTGTTTTTCTTGGCTTGGGTTCGTAAATACAGGCATTGCATAATAAGCCTAAGCAATTTATGGTTAATCTGTGGAAGGTTAGGGCAAGACTTTTAAAGCTTTTTGGTCGAGAATTGTTAGCTCCCAGGTCTGTCACAGCCATTTCATAGTGGGCAGGTCTCTTGGCTTAGGAACCTGAGGTTGCAGGTGGGTAAATATTGAGATGAATTACATTGTCGTGAACACTTCATTTCTGTAAGTATCAGAAACCAGTGGAAAGCCTGAGCTTTGCTGGTTAATATTGTTCAGTATCAGATGCATTGTCGCAGCCGTGGCTTTACCCGTTGGAAGGTTCATTAGCTCAGTAGGCAAAGGGAAAAGCACGGTCCCATTTGGGCACTTGCCTGGGTAACAGCAGCATTGATTGCAGTGTCCTTGTTGAGGAGAATACAGGCTCGAGTGTTAGTGCCTTCAGGTAAGAAGCTGCTCTTGGTGGCATTTCACAGCATGAAATAACAGTGATTTTTCAGATGCATTTTTAATTATTGCTTGCTCCCGTTTAAAGCAAATTAAAGATAAATACAATTATGACTAACGGATCTTCTTGTATCTAGTGATAAAATGACTTCAAGAATATTTGCTGTCAGTTTACATGCCAGCTAGAAGTTATTCGTTTACCTTGTTTACGTGCCAGCTAGAAGTTATTCTTTTAACATAACAACTTTACATGATTTTGCACTAAAAATCAGAAAAAATTCTATGTTCAGCACAGCTTGTAACTTACTCCCTGTAAGCCGATGAAGGACACCACTGGTTTCTTTTGATCTTTATTAAAAAAAACCAAAAACCTCTTTGATCATTTTGTTTTGAGAGTGAAAATGCAATGGGAAGGTTGTGGCTGACTCAAGGATACAGTAATAAGGAATTCAGGTGATTTGTTTGATTCTTGTTTGGAATTACTAGTAATGGTGTGTTTTATCCATAGTTGCTTCTAAAACTTTTCTCAGAGTTCTGTGGTGTGAAGATGTTTATGTAGCAACCTCAGGATTTGGTTTTATGAATTTTTAATTGTTAGCCTTAAAATTGTCTTGTATTAATAAATGCCAAGAAGCTGCTTCAGTTGATAAGTTTACATTAAGAAAAAGAAAAGAAACAGCTACGCATTTAACCTGGTATTGTTTCTATTCTGGAAAGTGCTTTCTGCTTTCCTGTGCTTAAACAAGTATTAGAATGAATTAAACAGTCATGTATTTAGTTCATAGGAAGAGTGAAATTCAGGTCTCCCGAGCGTTCTGCTTGCCATCTATTACATCTGGCAACAAAACAGTTTCTCCATTTCAAGATGCCCATCTGAGCTTTAGGTCTTTTGTCCTTTACAATCCAGTAATGCTTGGGAATGCCAAAAGGATACTATGGCCTGGGAAGTAAAGTGCCTGTTTGCTCACCAGTAACTGGGAAACGCGTTTCATAAACGCAAGAAGGGAAATGTTTGACTTTAAAGTGCTTTTAAAAACTTGGTAATTTATTTCTGTTCTGTCCAAATGCAAATACTGTTTAGGTATTTGTCCAGGCCACTAGTAAATAAATTCACCCTAAATGAAATAAACAGGATATAAATTATAATTTATAAATTAAAATCCATTATGTATAGGAGAAAAAAAAAAATATCTTTGCACTTGGCTGCTACCTCACGAAGACAACCAGCCAGTAATTAGGAAGTTGGTGTGTGAATTATTTCCCCTCTAAAAAATGAGGTGTTTAGTTGTGTGTATGCAGCACATTACAGATGAAAGGCTGAGTAGTTTTAAAACTTAACTGTTTGCTGTTACAGTTTCTGCACATCACTTTGGTCTCAAACCAGCAGATGGCATTTGTTACTCCACTGAAGTGCAGACTAAAAGAAATTCTGTAAACCCAGTGTGATTTGCTTCAGTATATAGAGGAATCCTGTTGTCTGAGCTGTGCTACTGGTGCCTCTGTATTAATGCAAGTTCCTGTAACTGGGATACCCCTCAGCACCGTGTCTATTAGGAGCATCTAACAAACTTGGCAGCCTCTTGTCCCGGGACCAGCATCATCCCCCTCTACTTTTCATGGCTTTATTAGTGCTGGATCTCCACTACTTCAGTATTTCCTCTGGTTTGTGGAGTACCCGAAGCTGAGCAGGTTGGTAGGAGTGGAGGGACCAGGACACTCCAGGGTAGCCTGTAGTCTGGCAGTGAGGTGTGGGACTAGAGGACCTGTGTCTAGTACAAGTAGAGGCACACGCATCTCCACATCACATGAGCAGATGCTTTGTACTTTACACCACACTTTATTCAAACCATACTTTATGAAAACCACTGCTGTATTCTGATCCGCGCTCTGTACTCTTTCATTCTCTGAAGAAATACCGTCTCTTCTGATGAATTAACTTTGGCTGTGCTTGCTTTCCTATTTGGAGATTTTCCTAATTGAACTTAAATGCCATAGAGCCTGGGAGCACTCCAGTTCTAGAGGAAAACAAGAGTATTTATTTAAAATATTTAGCTTAAAGTGGAGTCAGTTGGTTTTGGTTTGGTTTGTTTTCCTCTAGGGAGTGTGCTGGTGATGTAAAATGCAGACAGGATTCCTGAAAGAGGCACTAAAACATTTCTAGTTACTCAGGTATTTATCATTTTTGACCTTTTAATGTACGATACAATACAGATCTGAAAGTAGACTGCAGCTAGTACTATAGTAAAGAATTTATATCTACAAGACTGGCGTTTTGGTGAACATTTTACTACTGTCCCTTCTCTCACTTCCTCCCATTATCCCAAATCAAGAGCTAGCTGTGTGACCCCAGATCTCTCAGGTTTAATTATAATTTGTTATGTGAGACACTCTTGACTGGAGGCACATAATTTGTCCTCAGCCACGTAATGTGCTTACTATGGGGCAGCTCCTTAATAGAACTAAGTGGCTGAACCGAGGAAGGATAGACCAAACCTGCAGCTTCCAGGAAAAATAGAGCTCATCAGCCTGGAGCTTTCTGTAGCCAAGATCATCTCTGCAGCAGTGGAGATGCTAAATTACTTCAAAATGTAACCTTGGATTTTAATTTAACTAAGTCCATACACTTCCATGTTTCTTCTGGACTTCATCTGTCTAAAAGCAATAAATCTTAGTCTTGGCAGCCAACTATGTCATGCAAGTATAACAGAGCCCACCTACAGAGGTCTCGGGGTGCTTTCTCTTGCTGCAAAGTAACAGGGTTTATACAAACCTGATGATTTTATGTCAAACTATCCTAAATACCTCTGTGAACTAATTAGGGAGGCCTGAGTAGCTTATGATCTGGGAGGCCAAGAAGATTTTTACAACTTCTTTCAGAAGATTCTCGTACTTCGAAGATGGCTCTTTGCTAGAGTTTGTTTTATTATGGAGCTATTGCATAATCTTTATTCACATTCTGAAAACCTTTATCTTGCAATGTGACAGGCCAGACCATAAGCACCAGCGAGCACATCATTTGGAAGGGAGCTCTATGAAAAGCAAGGAGGAATGAGCTGTGTTAGAAAGCAGAGGAATCCAGTTCTTTGGCAAGCTGGACAGTTTTCTGGACGATTTGGCTTGTAATGAGAGTTCTCTGTCCCCTTCTTCTCAACACTAGATTTGGCATCACGACTACAAGCTCTTTGACTTCAGACCAACCAGATACATATTGATAGAATTGTGGAGAGTTGATCTGCTGCCATGGCACGTGTACGTGGAAAATCACGTCATCCTCAGGGAGGAATTTGTCCAATTTTGATAAGAAAGCTGACGGGAAACCTGAGAGCGTTTAGCTTGCATATGAAAAAGCAGATGCTGAATACGGGAAGAGTTGGAATATTTTCCTGGTCACAGATAGAGAATAAATGATGCCGTTGGACCGTGCGAGCCTTAATTTATGCTTCCTGATGAGAGATGAAGGTATTAGATGTCTGCTGCAATGAAGCTTGTGTACAGTAGATGCCAGTAGAGGTCTACGGAGTCAAAATAGAAATATGACCAGCATTGCCATAGCAACAACTTCCTCTTGGCAGTCCTATTTATAGAAGTGCTGCAGTTCCAGCCCTAGCTCTGCTCTCAGAGGGGCTCTCTAGTAAGGGTTAACCTTTTTCAGAAGAAATGTGCACATAAAGGTACACTAAGACTGCATGGGTTTACTTTCTTGTGTTTTATTAAACAGTGCAACCGTTGGTTGTGGTTATTTTGTTTATCTACATCTCGGGGAGAAAAAAAAATAACCTTTGTTTCAAAATGGAAAGCCATTAAATCTGTAAGATATTAGCAAATGCTGCTCTTCCTTCCATGTGTTTAAGAAGAAATGCAAGCTAGTGACGTGGGCTGGACATCAGTGAAAATCAAGATACGTCTGCTTTTTCCAGAAGCCTTTTCCTGCCTCTGTTTCTACCCATAATTCTTTCTGAAATATGCACGCCTGGCGAGACTTAAAATGGATTGTGTTTAATTACATAATTTCTGATGAAAATGTGTTTATTTTCTAGTTACAAAATGGTGATCTCTAGGATTCTATGTCCTTTTCTTTCAAGCTTTATATAGCGACTAGGAAAAAATATTTCCTCGGGCTTATAGCACAGAATACTTTAGGTTCTGTAGTACAGAAATGCTTATAAACTTTATTTTCTAATTCAAAAATAGACAATTTTTCTTCTCTTGTTCTTAAACGTGTTGGTTGCATCCCTCCAATTATAAATATTTTAGTGGTCAGGATGAGACCTGCTAAATTCAGCAAGCTCTTAAAAAATGGAGGAACCCTCACTAACACTTTGTATCAAATAATTGTTCCCTCCTTTTGCAATAAATAATAAATACCAAAGTTGGGCTTTCATTATTGAAATAACTGATGCATAAAGGAGAAGATGTGCTTTATCAACCCATCAATTTTTAAAGCAAGTAAATAAATTGTCTTTAACCTTTAGGAAAAAAAAAGGTGCTTTATGATTCATTTATAAGTTTTCTTTAAGTTATTTTTCCATAGTTTACAAACAAAATAAATATGCAGAAAATGTCACAGTACATCTTTTTTTACTCGTGGATGAAGGCCAGGGCTGAAAAAGAGAAAAAGTAATTTTAAACATATACAGTAAGAAGAAAAGCAGAACATATATTAGCAGAGAGATTGAGACTGAGCTTCATAAGGAACTGACAAAATAGTAACTTTCAGGTTTTGGAATTAAGACCTAAAATTTTAGTTAGCTGTAGGTGATCTGAAATTGATTTGGCATCATGGGTCCATTCTTCAAGGTCCTGTCAATGAATGCAGTAGTCAGTCTCAAACAGTCCTGTATGGTTTTATTGAGAGAGATTCATGGTTAACCTTCATTAAACACTAGAGAAGATGATCCCAGTTCTGACACCGTGAGGGAATTTGAATTCTGGGTATGAAATTATCTGTGGCTTTAGATCCTAGAAGTAAAATAAATACAATTCAATAGATGAGCTGTTCTTTTTACTGTTTTTCTGGTTTATACTTCATTAAAATTTGGGAATTTCATGGTAACTTTACTTGAGAAACATTTAAAATATTTGTAAATTGAAATATGTGTATTTTTCAGTATTGAATTGAAGCACTTTACAAATCATCCTACTGTTCAACCATCTGAGTCCTTCAAGGAAAGGACCAATGGTGTCTCATTCGTATTTTTAAGGCTTGACTGGTAGGGTAGAATTGCTTTCTAGAAACTGAGAGATGAAGTTTTAGGAGAGATTATGAAGCGAAAATTGTTCACTTAGTGCCATTATTCCTGAAATAGCCTGTGGCTGGGTATAGCTGGAGAGAGATACACTGAGCACCAGCCACTGGGAAGTGCACACAAGGTTATGGGCTGGCCACCAGGAAAAGGATGAACAGTTTTGTTGCCTTTAGCAGATTAGAGGACCGCACTGTTAGCCCTTCTCTGTGGCTGTCTTAATTCTGTTGTTGTTTATAAATCTGAGGGAGAGTATCGTGAATTTTTAGTGAAATATTATCAAAATACTGTAAGTTACATGTGTGATACTCACACAGTAGCTGAATCTCTTACCCACCTCTGTTTGTTTGGGATGTTTTTAATGTGTTTTAAAATACTGCCATAATGTAGTGCCTAGAATTTAATGAAAATCAAATCTTTGCCTAAAGGAAGGTTGGACTCGATGATACTTGCGGTCCTTTCCAACCACAATGATTCTGTGAAGTTCTTAACTTTTCAGCATTGACTTTGGCTGCGGGGAGAAGCTGGAGCTTCATTATGCTTTGTAGAAAATAAACTTTAAAAATCAGTTAGCAACTCTTTTACAGTTTTCTATGTAACACTTTCCTTAAATTGTAGGGCTGAGTGTCTTTGGGAGTGCACTGGAAGAGAGGGAGCTCTTCAGGTGCTGGCACCAAGTCCCTGCACCCGTGCTGCACCCGTTACACACCTGTTACATACCTGTTACACACCTGATCTGACTTTGGTAGCATTGAGTGGGTAGAACACATGGATGTTCAAGGTCTGGTTGATGCACAGCCAGCTTTTGCTCTTCTGGGAGGATCTGTGAGCTTAACCACAAGCACTACACAGCTTTTGACCAAAGCTGGCTCAGATTTTTTTCTTCCAGTTTGGAGCATGAGTAAGATGACCTCAAGTCTGTTTACACAAGCATTTAATTGTATTTAATGATTTACAAAATGTTCTAAAGAAAAGCAGTTCTGGCCAGCAAGTGGAAATCCTAAACCAAACAGAGCCACAGAATTTTGCCTTAGATAAAGCACCATCCATTGCTGATTAATGAGTTTGGGGGGGATGTAAAATAGTATGTCAGAGCTTGTGGATTCTGTGCTTTCTATAGAACATATAAAATACTTGCTGTGGATGAATGAATGTTGGGTAGATTTGGAAGATTAGCCTGTTGGTAAGACAATAGATTAAGGAAATAGGTTCCATCATTAAAAACTGTGGACTTGATTTGAAGACACTTTGTTTTATCATTGGTCAATGCCAATCAAAGCCAAAAATTTCCTAGACAAGGAAAGTGTAAAAATGCAACTAGTGTGTGCTTTCCAGGTTTTGCACGTAGAGAAGAACTTCTGTAATAGTGTTTGCTGGCAGTAGTTTGGAAAATTCTGGTAAATCCAGGTTTTCTCTTAAGACATCTTCTAGCAATCCCCTTTGAGAACCTGCTTTCACTTAAACCAGTTCACTTCTGTGATCTCAGAGGATGGATATTTCTGCTTCCTGGTTTTGGCCCCTAACTCAAGCGTCTCTGGCAGTCACTTGGGTGCATTCAAGAGCTCTGAATTTTGGTGGTCAGAGTTGCTCTCTGACAGTTCCTATGGCTGTCCACCGACTCCAGACCCTTTGGTAGACTCTAATTTGTATAATGTCATGTGAGTTCTATAAATTACCCTCTTTCAGCTTAGCGAAGCAAAATGGTTTGGGTGAAGACACGGGTGAAAGAAAAGACGACAGTAGTGTAAAGGGTCAGAACCATAGGAGAGGAGATGAGCACACCATCACACCATGTGGCTTTGTGTACTGGAGAAAACGGCCAAGGTCAGAGAAAATAAGTCTCTTGGAAGGCTTCCCTGGATGCCCAGAGACTTGCAGTGAGCTACAGAGGAGCACAGCTGTACAATTCCAGCCCCAGAAACTTCCCCAGTCGGGGAAATAAGCAACTTGTTGTTGTCTTAAGTATTTCTTACAGTGCTGTAGGGAAGGTGGCAGGTGGCATAGCATTACTCCCTCGTAAGGTATTTGGTTCTATGTGACACATCATGTATTGCCTCTGCCTGTTTGCGATCCCCGATGAGGCAAACGGAGCCCCGTGCTCCTCGCTAGCTCTTACTTCTGGCAGCAGAGCCTTGGCCCAGAGGGATGCTGGGGAAGTCAGCGTTGCTCTTGTGGCAAAGCAGGTGAAAGGCTGGAAGGTGTAAGCTGGGAAAGGATCTCTAATGGACTGGCATCCAGGGAGAGCAGCCTGGTCACCAAAAAGATTTGCAAACCGCTGTGGAAAACGCAAGCGTTTAGAGAGTTAGTTCCAGATTTTGAACAGGTGCTGGAGGAAGAAATTTCTAGAGTGTATCTGGAGCCTGAAAGGAAAACACATCTCTGTGCTTTGCATAGAGCCGAGAAATACAAACTGTTGTGTTATCTGAGGCAGATTAGAAGAGGTCTAGAAGTGCCCGTTAGGAGGAATGTGCCCAAATCTGGAAAGCCTGTCCCTCGGTATTTTTATTGTTTTATCATTATCATAAGCAGCTTGTCATTGTGGTTTTTTTCTGAAGCACAGAGCTGTTATGAAATAGTTATGTAATGTCCAAGGATGGATATCTGCTGACATTTGAAAACTATTCAGTGAGAAGTATGGTGGTGAAAAATGAGAGGTATGTCTTGAACACGTGTTGACTATAAGACAGGAGACAGATTGTGGGAAAGTTATTTCAATCTTTCTTAAGAATAGCCTCAATTTGAAGAAGCCACATCTTATGTGTGCAGAGGATATACTGGGAAACCTGCCTAATGTACGTGTTCCCATTTTCACAAGAACGAGTGTCTCGTACTGCCCATCGTAACCATGTAAAGCTACATCATTTGCAACTTAAATTGAAAGCTGTAATTAAAAAATTCTATTATTTTTCAGCATTAACAAATGATGCTTTCTAGGCTTACTCTGCAGTTGAAAATAGTCAGATTTTTCTGGAATGAAAAAACTTTCTTAACCGGTTCCAGAAGACTTGCATGCAAAGCTTTTGCCTAAGCAACATCGAGAGCTGGTGACCAGGACTTCCTGAGTCTCCTTCCAGATGCCTTTGGGGCTGGGAGGGTGAACACGCTGCTAGATAAGGATCTGCTAGTACTGGTTGTTCTGGTCCTTTACTGCTGAAAAAGTCAAAGGCGTTCGGTTTATTCTCGAAGTAGAACCTGGTTTGGATAAGTGTAGTGCAGTCGTATGTACCTTAGATGCTTCTTGAGGATGATTTTTTTTTTCATAGGAGGAAAAGAAGCCTTTTCCTCTTGCCCCCTGTAATAAAATAATAGTGTGTTCAGTAGGTTTTGCAAGCGACCACCTTGCTTAGAAAGTTGTCTAGTTGAAAACACGAGATTAATAATGATTAGATTACAGCTGGTTATGTTTGCTGTGATGGTAGCAATCCATCTTAGTAACAGGGGAGGAACTGCAGGAACTGTGGTTTGGGTTTTTTTTATGCACGCTTGTGGTAAATTAAAAACAAAAGTATCTGCCTTCTGATCTCCTGAACAAGTTCATAGTTAAATATACATAAACCATATATTTAACCATGCATTGGGATTCATTAAAAGCTGTGAAAATGCCTGTTAGTGCCCTTACGGCATTTAAACGAAAAGGCACCCAAAAAACCCAAACAAAACACTTTTGGATTGACATGGAAAGAGACTCTTAGCAGAATAAACCACTATGCTATAGAGCTTTTCTGAACAGGAAGCAGAAGAGAGCGGCAGCGGTTAGCAAACGCTGCGTACAGGAAGCTTGACACATGCACAGCTCTTAGAGGCGCTGGGCTGTCCAGCTCCCTTCAGATATTTTCTCTTTTGGTTTGTAAAAGTCACCGGTGCGTATAGATGGCAGCTCAGAAGGAGGTTCCTTGCAACCAGTGCACGGGGACGGCCACGGCCCTGCAGAGACTGGAAGGTTTTGCTAATCGCCTTTTCCATAGGCATTCAAAGAGTGGTGCCCACGATCAGAGGGCGGCTCTGGAAAATGAGAGCCAACACTGCTCTGAACTTGCTGTCCTGTGGGACAAATCAAGTAAGTAGGGGTTGGGGGAGTGGTGTTTGCTAGATGTTCACTCTTGGATTCCTCAGTAAGTGAAGAAGGTGGATATTTGTAATCGGGTATGAACACTGTGATACGTTCTGGGGAACATCTGACAATTCATTACCTGCAGGTATTAAATTGAAGGCCAGGGGGAGA
Organism: Chloroceryle amazona; assembly: GCA_027560015.1. Classification (NCBI taxonomy): domain Eukaryota; kingdom Metazoa; phylum Chordata; class Aves; order Coraciiformes; family Cerylidae; genus Chloroceryle; species Chloroceryle amazona. The sequence goes on along the minus strand of JANHFX010003423.1, from coordinate 41,392 downwards.
TGGGGGAGCTGGTTCAGGGACTGGTGGCAGCAGGAAGATTTATCCCTCGTCCCTTCGTTTCTCTTAAAGCACAGATGACTTGTTTTGACAAGCTCCCCTCCAGTTTTTACTTCTATATTCCTACCCTATATCCCATTTCTGCTCTAGTTTTGTCCTGCATTGGCAGGGGGGTTGGACTCGATGATCTTCAGAGGTCCCTTCCAACCCCTACCATTCTGTGATTGTGTGATTCCTTTATTTTCAAATTAAATCAGCTAGTTCAGCCAAAATAGAGTGCTCATTAAAGGTTGAAACGTTTAAACTCTGGCAGACATTGCTGCTTTTTATCATTCATCATTTTATTTTAAGGTGTGTGTATATGTACACGTAAGAAGACTGTACAGTGTGAAACAGAAAAGTTTAACTATTGTGTATTACAAAGGAATACTGACTCATTAGCCTGAATTTCTTAATTAGTGAAGCTTCCAGTATTATTTGCACGGATTAAAACTTTTCATGATTGCATTTTGAGTAATAAACGTGAAATTTCCCCAAATACCACAATCGAAGTAAATTGACACTTGATTTAATTTTTTTTTTCTTTTAAAGCCATGCATTATTTTGCAAGAAAGCAATTACTGTCTCTGTGGTTAAATACTCATTTTAAAATGTTACAATATGGTAATTGATGATAATTTTGTTCCAGATTTCAGATTCATTGATGGATTTGAGATAGTGTAATTATTTCAGTCGCAAATAGGCCTTACTGGAAATGCTTGGCATCCCAGTGTTGCCATGAAGAAAATCAGTGTTTATACCTCTCCCTGCTTGCAATTTCAAATATTACATGACTACGGAGTGAATCTCTTCTCAGAGGATAAGCAGTAAACATGGCAACAAAGGTGTTAATGCATTGACCTAAAATAGATTAAATCTGGGTCTCCCAGATGAGCTGGGAAAGGATCGACTACTTTCGTTGGGAAGAGAAACGATAAAATGCACAGATTTTGAGCTTCCACTTCTTAAAAAATATTTTCAGCTTCTTAAAAAATAAGACACGTACTCGTGTTGATGTAGAAGCTATTTTTTATGTAAATAGCCATGTGAAAAGAACAGAACACCGAAGCATTTTTGTTCATAGAACATGAAGAAAAAAAACCCCCCAATGGCGACCTACTGACACTTAGAAATTGTGACCTGTTTGTGTACAAGTCTCTACTATTTTTTTTCCCCCCTCTATTTAAGGCAGGCTTCCTCATGTGACATGCTTGCTGAGGAAATGGACTGTCCTGTCTGTTGATGATAAACATGATGAAAATGGCTGTTCCACAAATGCTATTTTGAGTCATAATTAAGCACAGTGGTTGCATGCAGTTTTTCAGAGCCACAGAGCTGGTGGCTGAATGGTGGTTGATTAGGCAGCTTTGGTTTTGAGGTGAAATTCAGAATCTTTGTCCTGAACCTTTAATCTCAATGTGCAGATTATAATAATTAATATCAGTATTTTTTAGCAATAAATATAAACACTGTAGGTACACATGGACCAGGTCTACGTTTCATGATTCTCATTTCACTACCCCTGCAGCTGAAGGAGTGATAGAGAATTAAGTAGTACATCCTAGGGATTATTTCTGTCTACTACTGACTCTTAATTTAATCTTCAGAAAAAGACATCATCTGTAAAAGTTCCTTTTTACTCTAGAGGTCCACTTGCCATTTCTATGGATATTTGATTCTATCACAAACTCACATTTGGAGCTGGAAATCCATTG
>JANHFX010003423.1:29299-39541 GCA_027560015.1 Chloroceryle amazona | reverse complement strand
GGGGGGGGTGGGGGGGGGGGGGGGGGGGGGTGGGTTGGTTGGGGTTTTTTACCTGGGAGTTCAGTGTCAGAGAATTGCATTGGGTCAATGAACTCAGTGACTGAAGGCTTAATGAAGCAGCAGTGTTTAGAATCGTACTGTTGTTTGTCTTGTAAGGATATTCTGATGTTCTCAACTGTTCTGTCCCTATCACTGCGACTCCTGACACGCTGGTGTAAGGTTTTAGGTGAAGCTGGGGAGCGGGGAGCGGGAATTACTCTCGCTGTTTTGAGGCAAAAGCACTCTGAATTCTGAAAAACATTTGGAAAGAGTTTTTGTCAGTTTAGGTTTGAGGTAGAATCCCTTTGAAAGGGAAGTTAATACATTTCTACCTTCTGCTGTACTGAAATACTTGAAGAGGTCTGTTTCTGTGTATGTCGTTCTACAAGCAGATCCTGCTGAAGCTGTGGGTTTGAAGGGGAAGGAGCTGCAGCTCATTTGGTGGCCTTTGTGTTGTCAGTCATCTGGTGGTGTGGTCTTGAGTAATTTGCCATGTGGTGTGTGGCCCTAGAGGTTTTTCGTGGTTGATTTTGAAATGTAGCATCTTAGCTTTGTTATTTTGAAATGTAAAACATACGGGGTTTCTAATGTGCCTCGGATTCTTGGTTGATGCACAAAACAAACGTGTTCTGCAAAAATCCTCAGAATCCGGTAGAGCAGAGGTGGCTCGGGGCACTGTGGGCCTTGGAGTCCACTTTACAAAGCTAACTGGGCACACGGGGGATTGTACAGCCTGAACTGGTAACCAGGTCGGCTGTGCTGCCCAGCCAAAGGCTGGAAGGGGGGTGTGATGGCAGGCACCAGGGCACGTACTTCTTTCTTCAGCTGTCTTCACCGTGACCCCTTGTGACTGTGGGGAATCTCCATCTCCGGCTTTATTGCTGCTTCTGTTTTCTTAGTTGCTCGTTGCTCTTTGGAAGATTTTGACAGGAGAGGAAAAGGAGAATGAGGCTGCTCGGTTTTGAATATCGTGACAGTAGGATCAGCGTGAATCTTTTTTATTCTTGAACTGATACAAATATTTTTCCAAATCCCTGCGTAATAAGAGGACGCGTTAACAACTTGGGGTAACTAAAATGGTCAGGAGAGTCACCACTAGTGCACCTTTCTGTCATCTTTGTAGTCTCTAAATGGCAAATGGATGAGTGAGGAATAGTCAGAGGAATATTATTTGGTCTCTGATCCAAAATAATATCAGTATACTTTCAAATGCTGTGAAATAACTTAGAGAGGTTGAGCTGAATTACTAATACATGTGAAATACGAAATCATGTAAAGAGCACATTGTGTGAATTGATTAAAGCTTTAGAATAACTACTACTTGGGTACAAGTCAACAGATAATTCTGGTCTAAGGTTGCCATGGAAACAACCAGTGCTTGATATAATTGAGAACATCTTAAAACCTCCTGGTGTTTGCATGCTTTTTTTCTCCCTGCCATTTTGAGTTGCTTTAGACATGAATAGGTAGCATTGGTCAGAACAGAAGTAGTTAATGAGCAAAACCAAATACCCGTGTCCTGAATATTGATTTTTGGCTTACTACTGGTATCTTGTGCTTCATAGTTGGGGGTGGTTTTTGTGGTTTTTTTTTTTGCATCGCAAGGAGCTCGTAAGGAAGAGCAGCTCTCTGGATTCTGTGTGCTCTGTCTTCCCAGTTAGTGTGCAAGTGTGTTTAGAGATTGAAGCACTGATTTGGTAGAGATTAACATACTTCATCAACTGCTGTATTAATATTAGGAGCAATATGTTTCTGAAAACCAGCTTTTCAGCATGAATGGTAAGTCTTTTCTATTACCTTTGCCACTATTCTTTTTTATTTTGTTCCATCTTCACAAGCAAGAAAAATGTACCAGCTTTCCCTTTCTTGTCTGCATAGCTGCGTCGACTACTGATCTCTTTGTTTTTGTCATCAACTCGCTGTGGGTTTCTGGTAAAAATTGCTATTCTCAAAAGATTTGCAGGTTTTATCGGTTTGCTTTCCGTAACTGGTATTTAGCATTTGGAATTTAAATAATTTTACAGCTTTGATTTAGAAATAACTGTTACAAATCATTAAGGCACAGAATCGGATTTGGAAGATTTTATAATGGAATGATAAACATGTGGGTTGTCTGAATTTTCTGTGCCACATGTAATAAATTGGTTTTTGTGATTGATACATATCAAAGAGGCCTTCTGAAATTACCATTATCATCATCTAAAAATGTTAAACTGGCTTTTGTTGTTTTTCATCTGAACCATCCTGTTCTTCTGTGGTATTTATTATTATTCTTAATATTCTTTCTAAAGGATGGGATAGCAGAATAGTTGAGGTCATTCATGGGAGTAGGGGAGGGGAGTCTAATTTGAAATGAGATACTGTAATAGATCTAGTAAACTTACCAGAGAGGTATTTGCTTTCTAAAACCACAGGGATTGCCTGTTTTGCAGCACTTAGAATTTAATGGAATTATGAAGTACTGTATTCTTACTCGGAATGGTACTGAAAATTGTATTCAAAGCATAAACTCTGTACTTCTATCCCCTGAGAAACAGGAATCCTTTGAAAATCGATTGCAAAAAGCCCCAATGTGTTCGTTTTCTGCAGTGATGCTTTTTATTTGTTTCAAGCAGGTAGTCTGGATCTTTGGAAAATGACTTGAGGTGTTTAGAGATCGCTTGATAGGAAACCCCAATTGATGGTGTATGTGGGGGTTGTGTGGTTCTGCTTCATTCTACAAATCCAAAGCACCGTTTTTACAAAGGGTTCACTTTTGTACATGGCGTGAAATAAAGAGTGGGAGGAGTCATCCCAGTGCCTTATCTAATAGCAGTTTGTATATCACCTTACTTCATACTTACATGTCATCTTATATCATACAAATGTGTTGAAGTCATTTTCCCTGCAATGAAAAGTGGGGCTGTCGTTCCCTCGGCACATGAAGTACCCCAGTATACAGCTGTCAGAACCGGTGCAGATACAGGACAAGGTTGGCAGAACTTTGTACGTACGTTTTGCAGGTACGTGGTGCAGCGTGGTGGCTGTTGAAGGAAACTTAATCACGGGCTGGCCCAGCAACCTTCGTGCACTCCCCCCAGAGCTGTGGGGATGCTGTGTCCCCCGACCTCCCTGCTCAGCCTCTCTGGAAGGCGAGGGTGAAACTACAGCCGTGCTGCGCTCCTCCGTGTCATGCAGCCGCCTTCAGCTGCTGCTGGAGAGGTCTCTCCTGGTGTCAAAGTCTCTGCTTTTCACTAGTTACCAAGCTGGGGTTTCCATCACCTTTTTCTCTTACAGTTAGGTTGTAGCTTCGACAGGAATTAAGCTTTGTGGAAATCGGCCCCATGCATTTTGAATTTTGCTGCTCGAGTGATTTGTTTTGTTTTTTCCTATTCTGCTACGATTGAATCATTTTAAGGGAATATATTTCTTACAAACCAGGTGAAAGAGGTTACAGGGGTTACGTGTGTTTTGTTGGGTGTGGGGTTTTTTGGGGGGGGAGGGTTGAGGAGATGAGTGGTGTGGTTGTTTTCTTTTCCCTGGAGCGTTATTCTGCAGTTTGCATCTGTAGATTTCGTTCATCTTGACATCCAGGCTTCTGGTTCCATTAAAAATAGAAACAAATAGCTGCAGCTTTTACCAAGTGTCAGTTCCCAGTCAAAAATATCTATAAATGAGAAGTCTAATTTGGCCCTTGTGAAAGATGACTATCTCTTGCTCCACCAAGCGAGGATTAGGGTCAAATTAAATCTTCAGTTGCAAGTATAATTGGCCTTTTTTTTTTAATTACTTTTAGGAGAGCTCTAATTCTGTGATTTGTTTTTATATATTTATTTATTCTTTTTCTGGAAATACTTTAAAGAAGGGAAAATTAGTTTTCTATTTCTTTGGTTTAGGGTTTTTGTTTTGAACAGATAAAACTGGTAATAGCCCCAGCTCCCACTCCAGGAGAGTGCTCCTCTGCTAGATCTTCTCCTTCACTGGGAATAGCCTTAGTACTCCCAGGTATCCCCAAATACCTGACTGGGCTGGTTCTTTCAACCAGGGCAAATAGAGATAATCTTTGATGCAGACAGACATTTAGACCTGTAAGGTGGTCTCTACCAAATGTGTGCGGAGACAGATGGGGCAAGAGAGGGAGCAATGCTGGTGGGCATTGCTGAATTACTGCCCAGCTCTGTGCACACTGGGGAACAGGAATGTCTCGGGAGAGGGGGTGAAGGGAGGCAGTGGGAATATATTACTTAGGTGCATTGGTGACATATTTTAAGGGCAAGAGGCAAGAAGTAGCAGCTTGTTATTCCCACTGCTGAAAAGACCATAGAAAATGGAAGGATGCCATAGAATTTCTGGGTGCCAGAGCTTTACATCTTCCTAAATGCATCTCATTGGACTAATGGTTTCTTCCTTACAAAAATTCCTCCGTGTTACCCATGATCCTCTGACAGCAGGCTAGAATAATTTCTTGGGTGTTGACCTGGGTTCATGTTTTGTTCTGATTCTTGTATGAAATATTGGAAAAAAGAAGACTCAACATGAGAGTTGCTGCATTGACATAGTTCTAAAATACATCCCTAGAGGGATCAGTCCCCCAGGGTGCTTGGTTTGGGGTAAAAAATGAGTTGAATAAAACAGAGGTGTCTTCCAAAGGGAAGAGTGTTTGGTGTGTGATCTTGTATCTCTTGAATTGTGACTTACTCCAGGCCCCGTGGTTACATTTCTTACATATATTTTGTTACCAGAAGATTTTCTTCTTTCCCTGGTTTGTAATTTACATCTCAAATGTTTTACAGAGTTATTTGTAGCTTCTCTAAGAGTTGCTGCTGCTGGCCCTGCTGTGGCAGGCCAAAGTTCTCACCAGGACCTTTCCAGATTTAATTATTGAGGTTCTTACAGGCAGTTTTGAATGTCTGTGGTGTGTCCCTTTATTCAGTCTAGTTGCTGACAGATACTCCAGCCCATGAAGAATTCATGTGGTTTAGGGGGTGTTTTTAATTATTTTTTTTTACTGGCAAGATTTACAACTCAATTCTGTGCAACTTTTCCTCCTATCTTTAGCAGTGCCTAACCAGTTTCTCTTTGAAGTCCCATCCTTTCTTTATCAGAATCGATAGTAAACATTCTTACCTACTTTTTGCCTGCCCTAATCCCAAGGCAAACAAAAACTTGTTCATTTGAAGCGTTGAATTGTGAAATGTGTTTATTTACATAAGACTTCCTTTCTCAGGAAGTCGGTCCCTCTGCTATTTAAGGTTATAAATGAACTTCTCCTGCTTGGCTAGTTTACTGCAGGCAACCCTTTCCTGTAAATATTGCATTTTCCGTGGGAGATCTGTCAGTAGAGCCGTGTGTCAGAAGCTCCAGTCTTGCAAAGGGGTGAAGAGCTGTTTTGCTGGTAGACCCCCCCAGAGCTGTGAGGATGTGTCTTCCTCATCCCCGCGCACGCCTATGAGATCTTGTGTAGTTTGGTTCACGTGGGCTGGGACAGAGTAGCTTTGTGGGAAGTGGACTTAGACATGAGTGCAGTTAAACCAAGATTGGCCTCTTCTGCTGTTACTTTGATTGGAAAAAAAAAAAGAGCAGCCCAGGAGCTGCTCTTTCAAGTAATTTGTAAAATACATCCCTATAGTGAACGACTCATGTTGCTGGTTAGTTTGGAGTATAAGGAAGAAATGAGTTTAGTAAGAGTTGGGTTACTGCTAAAGAAAAGGCTGTTTGTGCATCAGTGTACCCAGTATCATGAGAGGCATTGCCTCACATCAACTACATGCAGATTTATGCTTAATATTTCTGATATTCTAGCCATGAAACACTTGGTGAGAGCTGTCCGGTGATGCATTGTCCTCTGTAGTCATTTAACCCCTATGAAGAGGGAAGATGGGGCAGTAATATGGAAAGGAAAGTTGGTGGTAGCCAGCTTAGCCAGTATCTTCCCAGTATAGAAGAGTAGGTAGCTTAACTAGAGGAAAACTGCAGCAGGTGCCATCAGTATTTTGCTTGCTGTGTAGTTTTGCCTCTACCAACTAATCAGATTTCCTCCTTATATTTGTATTTAACTGCGGGGAATTTGCTCAAAACCTTTGCTCAAGAATGTGAAACATTTGCAGGATATTTTATAGTAGTGCCCTAGAAAATTTTGTTCTTGCAACTCATTCTTAAAATATATTCTTCTTTTTTTTTCCCCCTCCTTCCCCACATGGTAACCATGGAAATATATGCACTGCGGAAACAAAGAGGTGTTTGGAATTTCACAATTTTTGCACAGTTTTCAGTTTTCTTTGTCAAATAACTTGCTTGCTTTAACCCAGGAAGGCAATCTATTACACCGTAGGTCTTGTAGTTGCAACATCTTAAATTACTTGCTGGATAAAGTTCAGCTACAACCGTAGAAGGTGGAACTGCACAAATGAAGCTTAATTCCTAATTGCTCACAAAGCACAGCGATGTATGGTAATTGAGGATTTTTACAGGTGAAGCTTTTTTCACGTAACTTTTTCTGTATGAACTAATTTGGTACGTAGGGAACGTTAAGTGCAGCATTTGAAAGTAATTGTGTGAAATTTATAACTTACTCTTTTGAAATATCAAGTTAATAGAATTAATTCGTCTAATGCAATAAGTGAAAATTAATAACTTGAAATCCGAATTATGTTTCAGAAGCCTATTCAGGTGTCAGTGCTGTGCTTTCGTGGTCACGTTACACCAGCACTCCTTCAGAAAAGGAGCATTTTTCCCCTATCTATTTGCCCATTTCCCCTCCGCTTGGCCATTCATGTGAGGAAAGGAACTGGGAGCCACTCTGGATTAAAATTAGCTTCCCTTGTTGTCCCCTGCATTCTGTCCATTACTTTTTAATCTGGCCTAATTCCCTGACCTGCCTTGGCACTCTGCCACAAGGATGGGTTTGCCCTTTTAAGGAAGGTCGTGGTAGAGACTCTGGAATGAGCGACTGTGGAAGGGCAGGACTGGGCTCTTTTGTATTTATACCAGCCCTTACTGAGCACTGAGCTACAGCCTCACAAACCAAACTGTTATTTCTTGGACTTTTAAGCCTCAGAGCATGTGGATTGTTGCAAGAGAGGAAACAGATTTGCAAGCGTGTTGTCTCCGGCAGCCTGGAATAATTCACTTCAAGAGCAGGAAGAAGATAGGAGAGAGACTCCTTTCCTTAGGCCAAAGCTGTTTTAACATATTCCAGAACTAACTGAATGCCAGTTCTGGCTGGTTGGTTTAGAAGACTGGAACAAAAAAAGCAACTAATTATTCAGCAGAAGGTTGCTAATAATGCTTTAATTTGAAAGGAAAGCTGGGGCCAGAAAAAGAGGTGCCACCCTGAAGGACCAAAACACCTGAAGGGATGGAACAACTCTCATCCACCAGGAATGTGCAGGAGACTTCAGGTCATGTCCCCTACTTGGATGTTTGGATGAAGCTGCTTCTGCTTGTCTGCATATAATCAATAATTTAGGGTTTGAATAATAAATTCCAGCTCGGGTGATAGGTTGTGGCTGGTTGGGGATTTGGTGTTTTTCTGTGTATGTCTCGAGGGGGGAGTTGTGTTTTGTTCCGTTTTGGTTTTCATATTAAGTATATTAATTTATAAATTTTGCACATTGGGTCTGGATTCTCATTTGGATTAAGAAAGCAGAGTTTGTCTCGTGTTTTGTTTGGGTTTTTTGGTGGAAAATGATTGAACAGGCACATACAGCTCTGCTGAGGGAGCTAGCACAAGAATTGTTGTGTTTGCAGCTGACTAAATTTACTGATTTACTATATACACTTGGGTTTTTGTAAAACAAAACTGCAGGGGTTCCCATTTTATGTGACTCTGCTAGTTGGGTTTAGCCCTGTCTCCACAGAGAGGTCTCTGTTATGTTGTACTCTTGAGATTAGCAGGGTTCGCTGCCTCTGCTTGGACCTGTACTTTATAATTTCAGAAAAAGAAGAATGGGGAAAGACTGAAAATTGGATTTGGAAATAAAATTCATTTTATTATTGCTAATAAAAGTGGAAGGTGGCAGTCGGTCAGACTGTGGCAGTTGTGTGCAATAGAGAATCTGTTGCTCAGAGTTCCAACAAAAATAGGTGTTACCTCTGAGAGCTGAAAACTTGGCTCCTCTTTGGGTTTCTCTCAATCTGTCCCATCTCTTGTGCAGGCTGTTGCTGTCTAGCCAGCCAACTGAAGAGGTGAATGTTAAGTAAGGCTTCAGCTTTAATTTTTAGCTTAGAATTACAGCATGTAGCACTGAAAACTAAAATTACAATATAAAAAAAAGCCAGAAAAGCTGAGCTCTTTATAGAGCTCTTAACTGTTGAAATTTGCTTTTACAAAAGTGACAAAATACTGTCTAGCTCAAGACTTCAAAATTGCGGACAAGATTAAAAGAAGATTCTGCCTGTATTCCAAATTTTGAGTTTTAGTGGAGAACAACTTGCACGTTACTATTGCTGCACGTTATAAATTCATTCCTGACGGTGCTCCCCCCAAAATCAGAATCTAGTGCTCTCTTCTACTCCTTAGGCTCTGCAGCTTTATTTTGGCCTTAATTTACTGGTTATCCTGCTGCTCTCCCTTTTTCTCCGTGGGTTTTCCATGCCCATCTCCACTTCTTACCCATCCTGGAAGCATTCACCTGGTGCAGTTAGATGATGAGCGCTTCCGTTTCATAGCAAACTCAGATGCTTCACGTAACTCTTACGTGAGCACTTTGGGGCTTTGTATTCCAGAAATGGACTCTTGCAGAACTGCTCTGTATGTTTTGGTTGGGGCATTTTGGGGGGTGGGTTTTTGGTTGGTTTTTGGTTGGTTGGGTTGGGTTTGGATTCTTTTGGGGGGAGGGAGTGTTGATTTTTGTTTGCTTGTTTGTCCTTCACTGCAGTTTTAAGACAAGATTGACTTACCCCGTACAAGGCTTCTATCACACTGGACTCTCTTTTTTCCACCCCCATTTTCATATTGTGAGGAGCAAAGTGTTTTGTTCTTGGTGACGGTCTGTTTCAGTGATACCATTTTAGTCTGTGTTTTGAAGTGGTTCCCAGCTGTTAAAATGTTAACTGGTGCTCACACTACTTCCTCTGAATGCATAATATTAGTTAACACTTCGTTCTGTTCCCTTTCAAACGCTTGCCAGGGTAGAGGAATCTTGTTGTAAGCCTCGGGACTTTATTCCTGCGAATCAAAAGTGAAATCTCAAGAAATTGAAACCAACAGGTTAATGATGGAAGAGTGGACTTAGAACTGGAATTACACTTTTCTCACTTGCTTCTGAAATGTGGTGCCATAAGCACAGGCTTCACTGAGCCATCTCTATACCTCTCCATAATGTTTAAGGCTATAAATACTGGGTTTATAAAAACAAAACATACATGCATTTACCAGAATCTCTTCATACATATTCATTTTTCCATTAAATTAAATTTGGAGATTTAATTAAGTAGCCCATTTAATTCCAGACTTCAAGTCATTATATTACAGTTTTGGAACAAAAATTGAATTGTATTTTGATAAAGGGCATTTTAAATACCAAGCAGAGATTGGCATTTAGCACAGCAGATGGGGGGTTGTAGTGGTGCCCAGTGTTTAGTCTTTATCAGTTTAGCTCTTGCTTTCTTGCCATGAATCCTATCCAAATACTACACCCCCCCACCCCCCCAAAAAATACAATAATAAAATATATATATATATAAATTAAAAATTCTGGCTTGCTGGCTCTTGTGGGAGATGTGCTGGAGAATAACAAATACTGTGCACGTGGGAGGTGGGAGAAAGGCAAAGTAATTCATGGTAACTCTTCAGTACTGCTCCATCTGTGACCCCTTTCCCTGCTGTCATCGTACCCCTGCCGCTCAGAGGTCCTAACCCTTTCAAGTTGTTTTTTTTTCCAGGAGCTTTCCTCTGATTCACTTGTTCTTAGACTGTGTTTTAGGCCAGAGTACTCTACAATACTCACACCTTCTGTTGGGTGTTTTTTTTTTATAAGCTTGTTAGCTTTTCATACAAAAGTCGACCAGTAAAAAATACTGTGCGTTGTGTGACTGCTGAGATAACTCCCTGCTGGGTTTTGGGCACGGCTTCGGTGTGCGTTTTGTTTGGTGTGTGGTAGAGGTTTGTGTCTTGGTTTGGGGTTTTGTTGTTGATTTGAGACTTGCTTGGTTATTTGGGAGTTTTCCTGTAGACACCTCTGTGCCATAGCTTCCATAAAGCTGTGGCACAGAAGAAACACA
>JANHFX010003423.1:12579-26736 GCA_027560015.1 Chloroceryle amazona | reverse complement strand
TGAACAGTTCTAGATGGATTCTATCTTTTTCAGAAACAGCAATCTTGACTCCATAAGTAGAATTGAAACAGAAATGATGTGTAAATCTCATGAAATATTTTTTTTCCTCAAGACATCTCTGTTCACCTAATGAAAATAGGATCATGAGCCATGAATTTGGACATCGTTAGCTTCCTTTTTTTGTGATGAGAAATTATTTAATGCCATGGGAAATCCTGACCTTATCTCAAATTAGGAACATTAAAAGTTGTTATATGAGTAACCCCATAATTTAAAAACACTGGAAATATTTTCGCCCCATGGGATAAATGTTAAACATATTACCTACTAAAATATTTTTAACTCTTACTGAGTTTTGATACCAATTTGGAATTGCTCCCTTGATATCGACTACGTTTTTCTTACTCTCCTTAGCCAGAAGCTTAGGGTAATAAAAATGTTCCTCCTCTTTAGTATTACTTGCTTCTCTTAAAATAAAATCTCTGAGTGGAGATCATGCTTTAAACTTTTTTCTAAGCTTGATGTCTGTCAGAACTTTTGACAATTTTTCTGACATTTCCATTTTGTTTGCTGCTCCAGTAGAGCCAGGGATGGTGGGAGCCATAAACCATAAACCTCCCTTGAGTATTTTGTGATCGTTGAGTCCCATAGCGCACTTGAGAGGAGAGAGGGGGGAGAAAGAAAACAGAAGAATTCAAGGCCAGCCCTCTCCAGGGCTGCTACTGTAACTGGACTGGTAATAGAAGAGAATTTTTGTCAAGTTCTCTGTGTAAACACTAATATTCTCTGAATAGAGAAGTACAAAAAAGTTCTGATTCATCAGATGATTATTTCCAGCCCCTTATAAACCTAATTTTTTATGACCACCAGAAGGTAAATACAGTTGCTAAAATATGTATTTCTAGATACTGACCAGAATAATCTTGGCACATAGCTGAGTATTTTTAGAAGTTGCTTGTGGCAGAACATCACAGTACAGAAAATCCACCGTTATTAACATTTTATTATGTGAAATGATTCAGAGAACACAAACCAGTCTGATATTTTCTTCTTGAGTCCGTGACTCTTTCTGAACCGCAGCAGGGTCTGAAACACCTCCTATTTATGACTCTGCCTTACCAATGATCTGGCTGGTAATTGGTATTCCAAAAAATAAAAAATAATTTAAAAAAACCAGAACAGCTGAAAGATGATCTGAACAAAATATGTTGGTGCACATTTTCAACAGTCATCCAGAATTTTGCTATTATACATTCCTTCAATTCCGATGAAAAATTCACTGTTAAAACTAGGTGCTCTCTGACTGTGGGCATGCCTGATGTGCAGTGTTGTAGCCCTGTGCTTGTCTTTGCTTGCAGTAATGCTGTCCATTTGGTACTCGAGCTTGCAAACAGCCTTTACGTGAAGGTGATGAGGGGAAAAAGCAATGAGATTGACGTTACGCTCAATCATCTGCAATAAAATGTATCTTTTATTTAACAAAGAGATAAAAGGTCTGTGTGTGGAATGGCTATTTATAAATGTCAGGAGTTTGTGGTTTCATTTTTTTTTTCCCCATCAAATTAAGACTGGCTTACATCACCTTAAAGCCTGCTTGCGTGTACAGTAGTGCGAGTTATTAGAGCTGGTGTAGCTTAAGTAATTCATGTAGAATGATATAGTTCCTCCAGAAAGCTTAGAGATCACCTGGAGATACTGTAGAACTTCTAGAGGCATTGATGCTTGCTTTCATACGTGGGGAAAAGAGCATCTGATCAGTTGAAGAAAGAATTTGATAATAAAGCTTACATTCTTTGTTAACAAAGTATCTCCATTGCATCTGTGATGAATAACGTGACTTAACATGTACTTTCTTTGTGTGTTTTCAGTGAAAGAGTTCCTAGCCAAAGCCAAAGAAGACTTTTTAAGAAAATGGGAAAGCCCCCCTCAGGTATCAAATCATTTAAGCATTCAATAATTTTCTCTATGGCATATTTTTAGTAATGCTATCCACACGTTATCACTCTGTAACGAGCAGGGCAGAAAACAGAAGTAAGTTTAAGGCCATTTGGGAAGGAGTTTCCACTTTTAATACCAGTTTTGTCATTGAAGTTCATCAGCAAAGACCCTGAGGTCTTCTCCAGATCTGAACTGATGGAGTTCTCACACTGAACAACAGTTTCTCTTCCTGAGAACAGTGTTCATCGTCAACACGACGAGACTCAAAACCTACCGGCGTGTTTTAGCTGGCTTTTTATAACCAAAAGCATTGGCACAGCTGGCTTTTACTCTGTTAATAATTTCATCCCTGGGATTAAGGGGAATTAAGGGTATCAAGTCCACCGTGGGGGGCTTGTGGGCAGGTTAAGGAACTTGTTAGAGAGAGAGCTGGTGAAAACTGAACAGGGGAATTTGGGTTTTTGGAGAGTGGTCATTGTTGGTTTTACAGTAGTATTTGAAATGCTATGGAAACGCTTATCCAAGAAAATGTACTCAGTTATATGCTCTCCAGACAACTCTCCTGTACAACAGTCTCCAGAGCTTGGGGGTTTTTTGCATGTTCTTTTCTAATATTCTTCTTTGTGAAGCATGTTATTGATCTGCATGTTAAATTCACGATCTGTTTACTGCTAAACATTTCTTGCTCAGCATGTGTCATCTCTGGACAAAAATCTACAAATGTTGATACAATTCAGTTAAGTCTTTTTCTGTTTTAATGAGTACCACATAAAATCTTAATTAAAATTTGACAGGCATGAAATTACAACAATAATATAGTTGGTTATAGTGTTTTTGTTAAATGTAGTTTTACCTTTTAAGTCGTGTCTTGCCCCCCAATGAAATCAGTTCATACAATTAAAAAAAAGCCTTTGGGTATTGGATTGTAAATAACATCATTATATCTTTGTACCTGTAGAATACTGCTGGCCTAGATGATTTTGAGAGGCAAAAAACCCTTGGAACAGGATCATTTGGGAGAGTTATGATGGTGAAACATAAATCCACAGAACAGTATTATGCTATGAAGATACTGGACAAACAGAAGGTTGGTGTTCAAGTGGGTTTTGTGGTACAAAGATCTGGTAACTGTGGCTAAACTGTGTTGCGCTTGGCCAGCTTTGCTTTTCAGCCAGCAGATTCAGTTGCTGGGATTGTGTAGAATTCTTACAACGACCAGTAACAGTAGTGGCAGGCTAAAGAGGCTCTAAGTAGTGTCTGAGGCATTAATAAGATGTTGTCCGTTAAATTCTTTGCTTAGTTTTTGTGAGGTGGCCAATATATTCTTTAGCAAAAGCAAAATGTAGTGCTGTAGTTTACTTAAAAATAAAATATCCCCTTGCAAGGTAGCTCAAAATTCTGG
Organism: Chloroceryle amazona; assembly: GCA_027560015.1. NCBI lineage: Eukaryota > Metazoa > Chordata > Aves > Coraciiformes > Cerylidae > Chloroceryle > Chloroceryle amazona. The sequence continues at coordinate 23,396 of JANHFX010003423.1, read as the reverse complement.
AAGACTCTTTGGATCAGAAATTCTCCACATTTTTCATTTGTTAACTGTAATTAAACCAAGTGGTTGACACAAATAATTTCCATTCTTGATCCCATGAGATATTGCTTTCTGGCTGCATAATTACATAGCCTGTTGCCTCCAACCCACTGCAAGATCTGGCAGAACTGGCTGTTTGTAGGAATGGAAATCTTGAATTTGTATTCTCCTCAATGGGTGAGCTATATAAAATAAGTCCATTTACTCCTGTTCACACATAACAAAACGCATAATTAAACTTCTGGCACAATTTCCTGCCTTTCTTAGCAAAGGGTCCAAAGATCAAATGGATTTTATCAAACTGCAAAAGTATCTCCATTTGAATGCAGGCAAACCTTCAGAAAACCTAGATGTGTTTTCCTTACTGATTCCTTACCTCGACACCTAGTAAGAAACTATTATTTCTAGAGATCTCTGCAAAGCCTGTTGCATCAGTGTTCCTCTTTAACATGGTGTTAGACCTTTTTAATCCTCTTTTGGCATTGTTGTTGTACTAGTAATCCATAAGGTTTTTCATTATCTGTAAAGTTGCAAGCTTGCTTTCAGGTAATTGTTTTATGCTGAAATATTTAATAACTGTAAAATATCCTGCTTAACTGGAGATTCATTTTTCTCTCCTAGGTCGTCAAACTGAAGCAGATAGAACACACACTGAATGAGAAGAGGATATTACAAGCAGTGAACTTTCCTTTCCTTGTAAAACTGGAGTATTCTTTTAAGGTAATCGTTATTTTGGAGGTGGTTGTTTGGATTTCAGGGAAGTGCCTGCTCCAACTTTAGATATTATAACATTTAGCTTTTAGAAATAGTTTAAGTATTTTTGTTTTCAAAGATGCTTCACTTGGCACTGTTGACAGGTCAGCCCCAGTTCACCAAGTGATGATTGAAAAGCTCTTTCCAAATAAATAAATACACTCTTTAGATATTTCTGTTGTTTGGGAGGGAAATTGGCTTTGTACAGCAGGGAGCTTTTGGGCATCGTTCTACCTTTAGGAGAAAGCAAAGGATGGATTTCTGTAGCAGTATGTGGAATGGTGAATTCCTAAGTGTTCTGCAGATACTTTGCTTGAGATTTATACCTGAGGCAAGTCTTAATGACAGCCTTAACCACGAAGGAAGGAACTTTGAGGGTAGCTTTCTAATTTCATGGGAGTATGTTTTAGGCTGTAAGGAAATTGTGTGTTTTCCTAATTGACAGTGAGATGCATCCTCTATAAATACTTCCTTTTTTCTAATGCCATTTAAAATGAACCCACACTTTACTAACTTTACAGTTTTGAGGTTTAGGGCTGAGGGAGACAAGAATATCTCAGATATCTGTCAGTTCTGACCTTTCAAGAGTGCTACATCTTGTCTTGCAGTAGGCATCTTATCCTCTCTTCCGTTGGGTCACTTAAAGACCATTCTCTGTCAGGAACTCGCTAATTATCTTTATTCTACTTTCAAAGTAGATTTCTTGAGAAATGTGCTGCAACTTTTGTCACTCTACCCGTGTTGGCTTATATTTGTTAAGGTCATTGGATGACTACAATTTTTCATCTTCATTCTTTAATAAAATATACTTTGTAGGAATTGTAGAGACTACAGTATGCTTAATATATATTTGTGTGTGCTTTACTTGCTTTCTTAGGACAATTCTAATTTATACATGGTAATGGAGTATGTTCCTGGTGGTGAAATGTTTTCACATCTAAGAAGAATTGGAAGGTTCAGGTAAGAGTATTAATGACAGTATTCCTTTTAAAAGGCTTATGCTGCTCATCTGGGGAGAGGGGTTTATAAAATTTGTTAATATTGAAGGAAAAAAAAAAGAATCCTGAAGGGGTAAGTGCATTTAATTTACCCCTTTGGGTGGACAAAAACTAGTAGGCAATGAAAAACTTGCAATGATTTCTTATTTTTCTTACTCATGATCTATGTGTGATAGGATCTTGGAATTCCTATGCATTTTGTCTCTGAAATCAATGATAGTTTCGAAAAGTAGAATTTAAAGTCTAAGCTCTGTATTGTGGGACAGATGCAGCTCGATTTGCATGTGAGACTTAAATTTAGGGCATGAATGTATCAGTTCTAAAATGTCTGCTCTTTGCTTTATTTTTTTTTCTTGTTACACAGTAAAGGAACAAGTTAAAAGATACTTAATTTGCCTATCCCTGGCAGTTACGTGGTGGTTTCAATATCTTGACATAGCACTGGGGTACTTAATACTCTTTTACTTCTTCGCAGTGAACCACATGCACGGTTTTATGCAGCTCAGATAGTGCTAACATTTGAGTACCTCCATTCATTAGACCTCATCTACAGAGATCTAAAGCCTGAAAATCTTTTAATTGATCAGCAAGGATACATCCAGGTATGATATTCTTCATATATTTAGGGAGCGGAGCCTTGTCTTACAATGTAGGGTTAGGTAATGCTAGCAAATGTGTTTAGAATAAATGGTCTGAAGCTGGTTGGCATGTTGGTGTGTGTTCAGGGAGCAATAAAATGCCCTGCAATGGGTAAAACTGTTGGATTTTACTTCCTTTGACTAAAATTTAGTGTGCACAGTGGAGCTGTCTGCAGGCGAGCGAGTCGCCAAGATTTCCCTTGGGGTGTGTGGTGAGAATTGGGTGATTACATGGCTCTGTTCATCTGACCTATTTTATACATCTGCCCTAGAACAAGACAAAAGGTGCCATAAAATGTCTGATTCTGTGCATTGTCTGTAAAAGTAGTTTAAGATGACCAGCTTAGATGTCAGCACCGACACTATGGGACTGTGCTTTGGCCACCCTTGGCGAGTCCTTAACCTTCTCAGCGCAGCTGGAGTAAGAGCTGAGTTGAGATGAGAATTGCAATGCTGCAAATGACAACTTTGGTTTTACAACAGCCTCTCACGATGCTTCCTCATCTTCCTTTTAGCTCATGTTTGTATTCTAAATGGGAAATGGGAAGGTGACGTACAGCATCAAGCACTCTGCAATGCTTTGCAGTCCTTAGACTCTTCTTTCTCATCATCTCACCTTTTGCCATAGCAAAATCTAACAGGAAAATACATATTAAAAGCATTTGAGAGAAGTGAAAAGGATTCTTTTGGTGTTTATAACTGGAAAATAATTTTGCATGGATACTAAAAGAAAACAAGATAGAGAAATCTGAGTTCCATTAATACGGTTGGGGAGCCCCGTGACTGGCTGCCTGCAGAACTGGTGGCTCTCTATATGCAACAGCACCTTTTTGTGATGGTGGTCAGACTGCAAATGATGATAATGGGTCCAGCACTCACTCTTCCCAGGAGTAGTTGGTTCACTTCTGCTTATGAGCAGAGAGAGAGGTTTGTGCTCATATGTTGATACTGCAGCTCCAACTAAATTTTGTTTAGAGGCTCAGTTCATTATTATTTTTTTTCTTATTTTAAAGCCATTACTGTTTGTCCCACGTCTGCAGTGTATTCTTCTTAGGTAGGCTGATGCACGTTCACAAACACCAAAATGAATCTTTGCTGACTGAAGCAGGTCTGTCTGGTCAGCACATCGCCCTCTCCATTCCACTCCAGATGTGATTGCTGTTGTTTCTACCAAAAATGAAGCAAAATCTGCATCAGTAGTTTGGATTTTGGCTTGTTTAATTGTGACACTGGTGTATCAGCAACATCAGCACAGGTTATTGTATAATTAGCAATGATTATTGTTGTACTATTAAGCTTTCTTAGGGAATAGGTTGAAAATGATACCAAGGAGGAAATTAAATAGATCCCCAAACAAACATAAACTTGATAGCTTGAAACTGATCCCAGAATTTCACATGTAACTTCCATATGTATTCCACAACACGGTCCAAGGAAGATCATGGAGAGGATGAGCTCTCATACAGAGTTCTGAAAAAGTGCTGCAGAAAACGTGACGAATAAAGAATTTATAATGGCCAGGAGCTTGCTATTCATGAATACAGCTACTGCTCCATTTCCCTCCTGCTCCTCAAATAAACAATGATGCTTTCAAATATACTCAGAAATTAATGGGAAAAACTCTTTTATGTTGTCTTATTCCCACACTAATTTTACATATAACCTTTATACACTTATGCAATAAAACTAAACTTACAACACTGGCAGATATCTTGACCCTTTTCGTGATTCATTTATTTGTTAACTAAAGGAAAGAGAAATATCTTGTTGATACACACATTTATTAAACTTCCAGCAGTATAAACAGTCTGATGTGAAAAGTAGAAGAAAAAAATGATTCGTGTAATTCTAGTACATGTGGACTAGAGTTGCTACTCATTAAGCCAGAGTTGCTACTCATTTTTTTAAATTATAAATAGATGTTTCTGTCGGGGGGCTGGGGGGGAGGTATTTTGTGTTATTTATTAATTTTATCATGGGAAATCTTCTATCTATCTGAATTCAAAATCTCAGAAGGGCTGGCTACTAAAGGTACATCTGACTACATGTTGCGATGTGATTTAAGAAACAAATGTTTCCTCTGTATAAAATAGCTTGCCAAAATATTTCTAAAGCACTTATATTTTTTATTAATGCATTTACAGTCAATTTATTTCTTCTGATGACAGGTCACGGACTTTGGCTTTGCAAAAAGAGTAAAAGGAAGAACTTGGACGTTATGTGGGACTCCAGAATACCTGGCACCTGAAATAATTCTCAGCAAGGTACTTTGTCTTGTTGTTCAGCCATGCATTTGATGAAACTAAAACTTACCACCCAATTATTAAACTCTAAGGGTTAAAATATTGCTGATAGTTCCCAAAATCAAATCCTGACTCGTCAGCTTTTTATGAATTACACACAGTGCAGTATTTATTATATACCTGTAGCCCTTCATGTTTTGTAAAGGGAAAATCCCCTTATAGTTTATGGAACTGCTTATGATAGAAACAAGCATAATGCAGGTTGTTAAACTATGCATTTTATATGTGGTTTAGTTAAATACACTTTGTACATCTTTAAAAGTAAACCAAAAGTACTTTTATCTGGGGAGCAAATGCTTGTTATTTCCAGGGTCTTTTTGTTCCCATACAGCTAAAGCAGTAGAATAAATTGCAACACGTCTGTTACAAATTCTTCATAGTAGATTTTTTAGGAAAGACTTAGCCCAGGGCTTTGTAAAAGACCTCAGAGAACACACATAAAATCAATGGGGTTGATGGGATTTTCTGTGTTGTGTCTCTATTTTTTAATATTAAATAGGATTTACTAATGATTTTGTGTTCAGGCTTTAAAGATCTGATCATAAATGTCTCTAACAGCTCATTAGTGGATCCTTTAAGCTCCTACAGCCAGTTTACTAAGTATGAGAAGCCATGTTCTAACGTGCAGATAACCAAGCTAAAAGATGATGCTATAGGATAATATAAGAAGCATTGCTATAGTTATTGAAATTCCCTAAGCTTTGAAAGAATTTACCATCATTCTGTACCACTGATATTTTGATTTTTAATAAATCAATGAATTGTGGCCATTTCTGTCACTTGGAGGGTCTTGTCCCATCAGTGTAAAGACTTCACCGAAACTCGGTATGGGAACGTGCACAAAAAGTTCCATTTTCATCACTGCTTCCCTGTCCTCACTCTGTTAGGTTTTCAGTGCATCTCTGTTGGAACCTGTGAGCCTCAAGTTGGTTTGAAGTAGATTGTAAGTTCTGAATTAAACAAGCACTAATTCATTTGCTCCCTTTGTATTCCGTAGCTGGATGTTGCAGATCTTGAACTGTGTCAGGAATGGTACTAAGGGTGGTATTTCTCATTTTATCCAGGGTTACAACAAGGCAGTGGACTGGTGGGCATTAGGAGTGTTAATCTATGAAATGGCAGCTGGATACCCCCCGTTCTTTGCAGATCAGCCCATTCAAATCTATGAGAAGATTGTGTCTGGCAAGGTGAGTGAAGGCTCTGTGTATTTTAGCAAACGCGGTCGTTTGTCTTTGCAGAAAGGAGTAGGTGCAGAATTTACTGGCTACTAGCCAGTGAGCCATTTGGAAAGGATCTGGGAAGAGTCTGTAATGTAAACTTCTGAAGTACAGGCACTGTTAAGAATCAGAGTCCTAAAAATCTGTTCCTTGCCTTCACATTTAAAACACAAATTATTACATTTACAGACGCGGTGGTATTATATCCTTTTGTGCTTGGGTAAAAATGATCTGACTCTCTATGTTTTATTTGCCTAGCTCTTTTCTTTCCTAGATATATGCTTGCAGCTTTTGAGAAGCTCTGAAGAGCTTCTGTAATTCATAGTAGGTTTCTTCTCTACTCCTGTAGTTCAAGACATGTCTGATGTTCTGTTTGGCTTTCATTGTTAGAGAATTTGTTTTGTTTTTATTAAAGTGTTTCCGACTTTTCTCTTTTGTTTTTCATTAATTTCTTAGTGTGCCAGACAGCACAAAAATGGGATCGTTCTGTTGTTTCTCCTGCCAGCTGATGTTGTCTCTTCATGATTATTTGTGCTCACTGGATTTGTTAGGGGGGTCCCCACAGAAACACGTGCTGTGCCACACCTTACATACTCCTGTAGTTCTCATCAAGGGAAGTTTCTCTGTAGGCCCTGTGCTACACTCCAGTGAGATGGATTCCTGTCTAGGACCATCTTTAAATCAAGAGGGTGGTTGCCCTTTGAAAGGCTGTAATACTGTGACCCTTCAGCACATGGCATTAATTTGCAAAGATATATCTCTTAAAGAAACGTTTATCTTCTCAACTAAAAAAGCTTAGGCATTTTTTGCAGTTGTATCCAGTTTGCTCCACGCTGTACTGTTGATCATCTGCCTTTTTTACTGAGTCCATGGATGGATGGTTGCAGAAACAACGCTGGACTTGAAGTCTGGAAAATCTTAACATTCAGCTCTCAGCTAGAAGTCTGTTTCCTTTGTAACCTCGAGTCTTTCGTTTGATCTACCTCGTGCACTTGGTTCTCTACATAGTAAAAGGAGTTAATATTTCCTTAGATGCAGGCATTGCATTCATTAAAACTTGTTAATTTCTGGTGTACTACAAGAGATCCATACTGACAGAGAAACAGAAGCAGTGTCCTTGGTTATCAGACCTCTTGATTTTATAATGTGTTTTCATGTTAAATAATTCTGTTCACTTACAGCTGAGCATAGGGGTGTCAAACACATGACAAATCCACCTTTCTGCCTGATCTCAGAGTATCTTCTGCTAGTAAACCCTATGTAATTCCATCCCATGAATCATCTTCAGATATTTCTTTGCTGGGTTTGAAAGAATTGTATTGGCAGGTCACTTGTGTGCTGTTCTTTAGATAGTGCTGTTATTATTTACGTCAACCTTTTGCTGGTGGTGTATTTAGTTACCAGAAGTTCCAGATAGAATTTTCACATATGGTTGCTGAATGTGTGGTTATTTCAGAGCATACCTATAGATGTATTATGCTCTGTGTGTGTATATAGCATACTGTTATCTCCTGTGTGTATAGACAGAATACAATTGGTTTTCCTAAAAAGTAGTTAAGAATACTGGGAGATGATGTGTTGCTGAGACACCAAGTTAAATTCAGCTTTTTTAATCATTATTGCATTAAATTAATTTTACATTATATTCACATATTCCATTAAATTAATTTTTACAACTCTATCAGATCTAGAAACTTTGAGTTCAAAAAAAAATAGTAGCTGGACAAGGTAATACTATTGCTAAAAGGCTCTGTGAAGCAGAAAAGCATGTGCAACAAGAATCCTCTCTTCGTGCATTTCTGCTTGATTTGGTTTTGGAAGAAGAATAGAAAATGGCCCCAGGGTTTTACTTTGTGTGAACATCATCTTCACAGGGGGGGAAGATCACATTTGTATATTGTTTTTTAATATTGTGGATGTGTAATTTTAGGTAAGGTTCCCGTCACACTTCAGTTCAGACCTAAAGGATCTTCTAAGAAATTTACTCCAGGTAGATTTGACCAAACGATACGGAAATCTCAAGAATGGTGTAAATGACATAAAGAATCACAAGTGGTTTGCCACTACAGATTGGATTGCCATTTATCAGAGAAAGGTAAGACCTTTTCTGATCAAAACGATTACAGGTTGAAGTAAAATTTCTAATTATTTTGTGATTTGCTGTTTTGTTTTCTTTTCTAAATCTGTCACTTAAACTGGGAAAAGGTAAAAGTAATTTCACCTTTCAGACTCTGAAGAGTATATACTGATTGCATTATGTCTGTTTCTTGGTGATATTTACCCTGGAGCTCTGTGTACATTGATGCTCTCTTAACAGGTGGTGTGCTTTAGTGTGTTCTGGGATATCTCGCAACGAGCCATTCACATTTTATTGAACCCCTGCTATAGTGGCATCTCCAAGTACCCTCCACTGCAGAAAGGCATCGCTTTTCCTTTCAGCCTGCTCTTAGCAGTCACTCTGCTTCAGTGCTAAGCAGCACACTTCTTGCTCTTGCCGGCTCTGTGATGGGGACAGGATCAGATGTAGAGAATGTCTGCTGAGGAGTTTTGTGTCTTCTGATGCTCCACTGCAGTTGAGCGCAGTTCCCTAAGCCCCGGCAATGAGAACAGTCCTGCTGAATGCTTTTTTATGGCATTTTTAGAATGGTTTTCCACAACTGCCCGACCAATGTGACTTCTGGTGAGGTTTTTGGAAAGCCCGTGCCCGGTCTGCACTATGAACTTGGGGCCTGTGTGGGAAAGCAAGCAACAGAGAGAACAGGGGGTATTTTCAGAGTGTGAGCACCCGTTACCACAGTGGTTACAGGGCAGCACGTTACTGGCTGCCAGAATGAATGAAGCAGAGCTGGGAAAAGGTGTGAGGATGGTGACAGTTCAGTCCAGGTCTGTCTGCCCGTAGCTCGAAAGCTCGGTCTCCTCTTGAATGAGGAGTCAAAGTCAAATACCTGTGGATTAGTGAGTTACTAGAAACAGGTTCCTAAGAAATTATTTGTTCTTTGAAACGTGACCTCTTGAATTCTCGGTCTTTCAAAAGGCAACAACAAGAGATTAAAATAACTAAATTGGTGTTGTCCCCCAAAGACTCAGGTGGAGAAGTCATTTTGCATCTAGGTATTGCTAAGAAGGTTGGAGTTAAGCACTGTTTGAAGGAATTGGTTTACCTTGTCAAAATGCTAACAGTCTTGACTATAGAGGCATGAACTTGCTGCTGTAACAGCAGTTATTTTAAAGGCCAAACCTAAATACTAACAATAGTTTATAAAAAGAAAGTGGTTGTTTGGCTACACAAACTGACAGTACAGCTGTTGTAGTATTCACTGATGTATTAATTACCAGAAGACAGGGTGCAATTAACACATCTTGTATTCTTTTCTTAAAATCATCTACACTTAACACAAAGATTCCCCATCGCAGAGTTGTAATTATCTGTCCTTTGCTTTCTGGCTGCCTGTTTACAAGGCAGATTTCTGTGTACTGAGTTTCATTCTCCAGTATGCTGTTTGCTGTGTTGACACCTGGGCCCCGTAACACTACATCAGACGGTTTAATACCGTGCTAAATATTCCTAGTGCACTGCTGCAGGGAAGTACTTTCACAGAAACAAGACACACTTTAAAATGTGAACTGGTAGTACAGCCAGCATAGCTACAGCTAGTTTTAAAGGCTCGTGAAAACTGATGCTGAGTAAGTTTGAAGTTTCTAATTATAAGGAATAGCTACTACTAAGGGTCTGAAACAACAGCATGGACTGTAATATCATTTAAGCAGTCACAGCAGTAAACTTTGGGTTTAGACCAGTTTTTCACAGTGGCTGTTGCCACAGAGTGTATTTCCCTGAATAAATGTCACGCTCCTTGGGAGCTGAGGTAGTATGAATGATTTGTTACACTACAGCTATAAGTGAGCCAGTCAACTACTTAATATTTCAGATAAGATCAAATCATGGTTTCTTTGTGTTTGTGTAGCTGTTTATTAGAATATTGCCTGATGATATGGTTGTACTTGGGGCTGAACAGGTAATGCCACCGTAAACCACTGTTATCTCCTGCAGTCTCTTTCTAGTGACTTCCTTAGTGAAGATAATAGGAAAAAGTCTGAGGCATCTCATTTGAATGTGTTCTAAAATTTCTTGTACCCTGACATTCGTTGTAAGAGTAATTGAAAATCAGTTTGAGAAGACACAGAGAAAGACTTTGGATAATGGCAAGCGTGTGACGTTGTAGGCGAGGAGTGTACGCCAAGTGGGTATTGATTCTCTCGGGATAAATCACCTAAAGACGTGTGTTGCTTTAGGAACAGAAGCATCCCCGCCTGGCGATCGGAGCACAGGCTCCACACGCAGAGAGTTAGTGCTATTTCTCCAGGCTGTACAGTCAGCAGCATTTAACTTGTATCAGTCTGTGCTGTACCTCTTTAATGTACTGGTTCCCAGATATTCCCCCACCCCCCAGCAGTAATCTACCTGGCTTCCAGCCATACAGTGGACATGACATGCACTGAATCTCAAGGCTAATTGAGTACAGGGTGGATCTGGGAGGATGTGCAGGCAGCCTTCACCAGTGTCACTGGGTGGCCCCTTAGACCAGTAACGGCCGCTCTCTGGTAACCCCTCTCCCTCTCCACAGGTGAAGAGAAAGGGAATGAGGGAGAGAGACTCAGCCAGTAGAAAAGGAAAGCGGAACAGCTTGAATGAGAATAATAATAACAAAACTAGAATATTTACAAATATATGCAAAACCAGTATGGAACCCAACCCCCCTGATGGTATTTCCATCACCACTGATGCTGTGGAGCAGCCACTGCCTGGGACAACAGGCTGCTGACTCCAGACAGTGCAGTGAGTTCAGAGAACTGAGCTGGAAAGTAGAATCA
>JANHFX010003423.1:0-12479 GCA_027560015.1 Chloroceryle amazona | reverse complement strand
GCCACTGCCTGGGACAACAGGCTGCTGACTCCAGACAGTGCAGTGAGTTCAGAGAACTGAGCTGGAAAGTAGAATCACCAACCAGAACCAGCTCTGTTCTCACCCAAACCAGGACAACCAGAAGGGGTTTTCCATCTCTAATTAGAGCTGTGCTGGCTTTCTGTACAGTCCTTCAGTGACACCCGATGACCCCAGTCATTGCTTGTCTCTCAGTTGTCACCTAGTTTCAAGAAGGCTTTCGCTTCTCACTTAAGTCCTACGAGGAACTTTGTAGGAGATGCAGAACAGATTGTTCTGAATTTGTATTTGGTTGGTTTTTCTTTGGAAGTAGAGGTTTGTTGGTAAGTAGGAGGAAAGGGGTTCCAAACTGCCCTGAGATTTTTGAGTACTGTGGGTGGCAATCCATCGGTGACTCTGCTACTCGAGCCGTGCTGGGAGCTGTGCTGTGCAGCTGGAGAGAGCAAGGTCTCTTCTGGAAGAAGAAAACAAAACTTATTTTGAAGTACAAGGCTTTTGTTTGTTTTGGTTTTTTTTTTATTGACATTCATCCTTTTCAAGTCATGCCTAGGCCTGCAGCTTCTTAGGTTGGTTTTATTTATGTGCCACGACTAAGCTGTGCTATCTCACTCCTTGGCAGGATTTGAGGAGTAATGGGAATAGTGTTGTGCTCATTACCCCAGTGTTAAATCTAAGGGTATTAGGCTAATAATGTGTTTTGGTTTTCTTTCTTCCCCAAATAAAGGTAGAAGCTCCGTTCATACCAAAGTGCAGAGGCCCTGGAGATACCAGCAACTTTGATGACTATGAAGAAGAAGATATTCGTGCGTCTCTAACAGAAAAATGTGCAAAAGAATTTGCTGATTTTTAGTAGGAGTAAGAGGACAAGATGACATCAGGGCTCACATTGGGATCTTTGCACTCTGTTAACAGATGAGGTGGAGCTGAGACCATCATATGTCAAAACAGTTACCTAGTTACTTCATTCCACAAAGCTGACTGAGGTCTTTATTGCCATCTTCCATGTGTGCAGTTTGCACCAACCCTTCTAACTAGGCACAATTAAGCAAGCACTGTTTGTGCAGTAACACAGAATAATAGACCACTTTCCTACTTAACTTTGGTTTCTGTCGTTCTTTGTTTCTGTGTATTGTTCATTTTCCCCCCTTTAAAATGAAGTAGTTTTTTACCCAAGAATGCTCCATTTTATTTTGAATAATGTATTATTTGTGTGAGTGAAATGGAAGGTGTTGCGGCTAGTGTGATTTAGACTGAAGTGAAAGATAAATGTTGCTTCTAGTCTGTGCCAGCCAATAATTCTTGTCTGTCTTGTCTGATGCTACAATTTATAATATTTTTTCAGTAGCTCAGACTAAACCTAGCCAACATTTTTAGCATTTTTGAAGGTAGTATTTATCGCCATATAAATGTCTGCTAAATTAACTTAAAAACATTTCTTCCTGGAGACTGACCAAAATTCAGTAGAATCAATTGGGTGGCTTGAGTAGGGGACAGTAGCTAGACCCCGTGCCTTGGTTTTCTACATCCCTGCGGTTTTCATCACTGCCTCCTTCCTTTGGATTCCCACCTAGGCAGTAGGTAAATTGCCACAGCCAGACTGTACCATGGAAAGCTTGCAGTCTCGTGAGAGGGAGTAATTCCACCTGGTCTGGATTTTGGACCATATTTAACCAAGTCAACTTACCAGCATTTCAGTTGGCAGGTATGAAATGGCTTTTTAAGAACCTGAACCCTAAACTCTTAAAGGAAGCTTTGGTCAGTATTGTAGAGAATATGATTCTTCTCGATTCACTTTTTTTTTTTTTCTCTAAATAAAAGAAGCTAACGTTTGGGCTCCCAAAGTATTCCTCGTTTTGAGCCTTTTTTTTGAGTAAAAAAGGCATCCATTAAAATCAAATCCATCACACCCCAAAAAGCAGAAGGCACTCTGCCATTAGCTATGAAAACAAATGGTTTAGCAAATGCAGAATAATGCTCTAGATGCAGCGCTGGATGAACACGGTTCTATTTCTTTTTTTCTGTTAGCTGTTAAGAATTAAGAGGTTATTGCCAAGTTTTTATTCTGGTATACTATATTAGTAAACTGAGGATGGAGTACCGCTACAATCATTTTCTGTTTAATTACAGCACTTCATTCATGAAGAAAAGAGACAAAGTTTCAAAACTGCACCAGCTGGGTTTATTTTAGTTGCGTTGTGTCTTCATTTCTAACCTACTTTCTTTCAATCAAACAGAATGTATGGTCACACAGATAGAAGTATTTGGGCTTAATTATGTTTTGTATACTCTCACCAACTGACTTAAAAGATACTGCTACCATGTGCTAGCTTCGGGCACTTTTACACGTTCATTTCAATTTTAATAATCAGTGGCTCAGCACTTTTTTGGGGGGGGGAGGAGGGGTTGCTTTTAAACTTATTCATAGTAGTTTTATTTGTACACTTGATTCTGGCTGTCTCAGTGACCTGTCTTTAAAACAGCACATCTAACCAGTTTCAAAGTAGACTCATCTTCTATGATCAATTTACCTGCATACAAGGATGAATTGTTTTTAAACAAGAAAAACCGAGCTATATTGATCCATAGCCATTGTACGTTTGAGTGCCGGTGCACATAAAGCACCGGTGTTCCTTGCGTTTAATCTGTACGACACTCCTCCAAGAAAAGCCTCTGTAGACATTTTACAGAGAGGTCTGAAACGTACCATCCAACATTCTGTCCGTTGAGGTTGTTGAGCATTTTTGCACAACGTCATTTAGGAGGCTGACACCGAATGCAGTCTTTGTCCACCCCGTACTTACATACGTGCAGGAAAAGTATTAAGATACTTTGCTGTAGCAAATTTTATGTAACAAAGATATATCGTCACATGAAATAAATTTAAAGAAATCCTTTGTATGAAAATGTTAAAATCTTTTGTATTTCATTTAGACCAAGGACATGCTGCTGTACGCTAGCTGTATGCGATAAATTCTACAGTAACTTTGTTGTCGTTTATGAACTTTAAAAGATTTTAATAAATGTTGAAGATCACAATTTGATTCTGTTATGATTTTAATTTTTAATCATGGCGTTGATACTTCTAGTCGAGTTGAGAGATTTCTGTTCTGTAAAATACTGTAATCGTTCATCTTGCGTGTGCGATAAGACAGAAGGCTAGGAAATTGGTTCTGCCATGTCTGTCCGATAGCCAGATTAAATTCTGTGTGGGCATAAGTGGAAAAGTCATCTTAAGGCCATGATATTACGCTATTTATTTTATGAAAATCCTGTTAGACAGTAAAATACTTTTCCAATATGGCATAATAGACTTCAGTATGGAAATGAGATTCTCTTTTGGAAAAGGAGGGGAAGTGTGCAATTTCCAAGGCATTAGTGAGTACATTTGACAATGTGAGTATTCTCCAACCCTCTCGTTTAAACACAAGTCCGAAAATATAACTGCGGAATATTATGTTACCTGTATTTAATTTGAAGAAAATCCTTTTCACAATATGGAAAAATTGTATATCTATGACAGTAGAAGCTTGTTAATTTTACACATTGAGGAATTAAGTGTTGAACTATATGGTATATTTTAATTGTACTCTAGTTGTATGTAACTTTCATTTCCAACATAAAGGATTGTATCTCATTAAGTAAATTGCTTTTTTTATTATCTTGTCAGTTGCATTAAAACCCTTATTTTTAAATCCTTTAAAGTATTTTACTAATTTTTGCAAATAATTAGATGTTTTTAAGTGCTGCAATAGTGTGCAATATAGTAAACATTTATATACAGAAGTGCAAATTAAATTATGTACAACACTTGTGCTGCTTCTTTGTGAATCAGAATGTTGTATGATGAGAGTCGTTGCATATCCCCCCCCACACACAGACACACGCTGCAAACAGGGGTTGAAAGCCAGAGGAAAAGGTGGTGAAACACACTACACGTGCTAGTCTGGGACTCATTCAGCTTCCCACTTCTCTTGGGTGTCTGGGGAAGATGGTGTGGAGATGTGGAAGATGGTGTTAATGGCACTGGGAGAGGTCGGTGAGTTGGACTTCTCCGACACTCGAAGGCAAGTGAGGTGATCATTAGCTGCAATATTGTTTGTCTTCATATTTTCACATTCAGACTCGATGCTTTTGATTAAGATAATTGCCTGTTTTTAAACTTGTCTGCAGATCCCGCTGTACAAACTTTGTGCTCTGTCTCATTGTGCTGTGAAACAACTGATAGAAGTAAAGACTGTTCATGGTCTTGGCATTGTCTGTCTTGAGGCTTTTTCTGCAAGTGTTGTTCAGAGAGGCTCTGGTACCTGCTCTCTGTAGTACAGCTCCTCTCCCTGCCTTCTGAGCAGAGCTTCAGCCTCTTTGCTTCTGCTGCTGTATGCCTACCGACTGGTTTTGTGGTGGTCTTGGTTTCGTAGTACAGATGCTTTATTACATCTTAAAGACCTTTGTACTTTCTCTGAAGATGAGCTAAGAAACTGCAAAAAAAACAAAGCCCTGGGCTGGTTTTACTACAGCTCCCATGCAGAAGCTGTGTCGAGCAGCAGATTTGAAGGTATCGCTCAAATCTGTCGTTCTTCTCATTTTAGCCACACGTGAGGAGGACTCTCCTTGATGATAACTGAGAAACGTAAGAAATCTCGTGAGAAGACAATTCTGTTCTCCAGCTTGGGGGGTGTGTAGCTGATCTGGATGCTTGACCAAAAAAAACCCCAACCAACAGTTGTATGGCCACCATTGTTCCACAAGTGCGGGTCTCGTGCGTGTGTCAGAAACGTTTTTAATCGAGAGTTGCAAGAACCAACTGATTTGAGACCTCTGCCAGAGAGGATAAAATACATCTGGTGGCAGGCTGGGCAATGTAAAAGGGTTAGAGCTCCACAAGGATGTTTAAATGTCTTACATTTGTCATCTTGCATAGGAGTTGTGTAAAGTGTTACGGTTTTTTCAGAGGGGTAAGAGGGGTATTTCAGGGCAAGATGCCATCTCAAGATCGCTCCCCTTCCTAACTTGGGAATGTGATAGCAAATCAAAGCTGAATTAAATCTGAGGCCGTCACATTTTGACCTTTTGTTTAGTGGGCTGGATTTTTTTGTATACTGGACAAAGGGATGCCTGCCTGCCTGAAGGAAGTTTGCATATACTGCAAGTGGAGTTTATTCTTATCATTCACTCCTACAAAAAGTTCCCACTCCAGGGGGGTAACAGCGGCTTGAGGTTTCCGTTAAATCACTGGGATGAGTTCCCAGTAGCCTATGTCGAAGCTAGTAACATTTCTTTTGGATTCCTTACAATCCATGGTCCCCTTCCCTTGCTCAGAGAGTCAATGCAAAAGCCTTTACAAAAAATTATTTCTAAAAACTCTGCTCTTCTGCGTCGAGAAGCAGCGTGGCTGAGGATGAGGCGTCTTTGCAAAGGACAAGCTAGAGAAAGCCCTTAGCCCAGCACGTGGATGTGGTTGCAGCACAAAAGCTCTTCAGCAAGAGAAGGTGGTTTCTAGTTGGAAGGAGTTTGAGGACAGAGGTCAGTGATCTTGTTCCCATACGGATGCAGCTACAGTGACAGATGTTTTCCTTTGCTGGGAAGGTAGAGGTCACAAGACTCCTGCCTTTGCTTCCAAGATGCCGTGGAGGACTGGAAAGGATGCGGCTGTAGGTACTGTGGATCAAATGGAGGAAAGTCTCTGCAGCATGGCATGCAGCGCAGTGCTGGAAGGGCTTGATTTCAAGGTAATGTGATTAAATGGAGAGGGGAGGAAAAAAAAAAACCCTAACACCCCCACCACCATCTCATTTCCCTTCAGCAGCATGTCAATGCTTTATTCTGAACAGCAATAGAACGAGAACTGTCTTCTCCTGGAAGTATCGTTCTTTACTCTCCATCTAATTGCCACTTTGAATATATATGGAGTTATTGAAGTAATAGTTGAAGCAAATGAATGCCTGGTTGGGATGTCCTTTCAATTTCTTCCTTCTTTACCAGTATCTTTATGGTTGCATAAAGATTACTGCTTGCTTACCAGTGAGAAAAACTGAGAGGAGCTGAGCAGGAAGCTGTAGTGAAAACATGACCTTGTACCAGAAACAAGATCACGGCGGCAGAATCGTTTGAAGGGCTCCGTGCTAGGATGTGTATAACGTAGTGAGGTAGCCTGTTAATGTTAGCCTGTCAGCTCCTGGCAGGAGTGTGGCTCTTCAGACCCGGGAACAGGCTGCCCAGGGAGGGGGTTGTGTCACCACCCCAGAGGTGTTTATGGGCCGTTTAGATGGGAGGGGGGGGTGTATAGGGGAGAACTTTGTAGAGTAGGGTTACTGGTTGGACTTGATGATCCCAAGGGTCTTTTCCAACCTGAATGATTCTGTGATTCTACAGAAACATAACCTCTGTGGTTTAGGACATACCCTGGGGACTCAGCTTCAGGAGGACATCAGAGAACCGCTTCCCATGGCCAAAGCACCCACCCAGAGCTCGTTGGTTCTGGAAGAGAATTTCATAGCAGGCCTGGGTCTCCTGCCCAGAGAACTACTGCAGGGAACACTGTGGGGAAAAATTACTCCATAAAGTCTCATAGATCTGGAATTTTTTTCTGAAAGCCACACAAGGAAATGTGTAATATCAACACACAAGCTTTTTTTTTTTTACTCAGAATTTGTACAAAGCTCTGCTTTGGGGCATTCCTTGTATGATGTTTAAAGGTATTAAATTGGTCTTAATTCCGTAGCTACTTACTGACTAACAGAACTCACCTCTGCCTGCTCTTGCATTTTTCTTAGGGTCCACATTACTACAGAAACCTGTAAACCAAAACAAATCAGGATTCCACCTTCACCCAGCTTCTGGATCACAAAATGCTCTGGTTGCTTTCATTTGCCAGTAGATGGCACATTTATGTGCTGTGGAACAGCGTGTGTAAAAAAAAAAATGTCAGCTGCAGGGCATAGGAAGAACAGACTCGGAAAATATTTAACGGGAGGAGGGAAGGAGAAGGAAAATATTTAAGAGCAGGAGGGCATGAGAAATCTGGACGGTACCGGTCAGGTAATACATCAGATGATTAGGCAATACCAACCATGAGAATCTGTTGGTTATGTGTTGGTAGATTTTGCCTTCAAATCCTTTCAGAGTTAGTACTTGCAGCATTTGGGGGATTTTTATTGGCTTTTCATATTGGCATCAGTAAAAAAAAAAAAGAGTTTTTGACACTAATTTGAACAAAAGCATTTGTATCCCTGTGTATTATTGCACGAGCTGTAGGAAAATCCCACTAATAATCCCCGACTGATAAATCCTGGTTTTATAGAGGCTAGAATCAAGGGCTTGTTTTAATAGCACACAGCCCAGTTCTGTATTATGTGCACACTGGGCTTTCAGTGATCCTCAGAGATAGGCAGGGGAATGCTCCTGGGGGGAAAAAAAGCAGCAAAATGGTTGGGGGGGGAAATGGCACTAATTTCTTAATGTAGTGTTTGAAATATCACTGAAATTTCTGTTTGTCTTATTGACATTTTTCTGTCTCTAACTGTATTTTCCCATTCTTGTGTGCATCAACGTGCTGTAATTTTTCACTTGCATCACTTCGCACAAAGTGCTACCTTTCAGATTTCCCACAGATTTAACAGCTCTTTCACGGAGATGTCCGAGACATTTATAGAAAATATTTTTTTTTATGAGGTAGGATTCCATTGCACAACGTTTGTATTTCATATGAACACTTTTTATAAGGTTCTTGCTGTGTTAGCACAAGCCAGGCAAATATGTGGCAGGTACTACTGCTAGTAGGGGCAGAATGAGTTGTGATTTATACAATTATTTCCTTTTTTTTTTTAATATACAAAGTATAAGCTTTAAAATAATCAGGGTTTAAGTCTGGACAGTAGCTTTAATATGAGCAGATATTCTTACCAGAATAGGAGCAATATTCTTACCAGAATAAGGAGCCGAGTAAAATAAGTAGGGCAGGAAATTCTCAGTCAAGTGGATGTAATTCACGTGCAGGAAGATATATTTAAGCAATTCAGTCTTGGAAACCAGAGGAAGCAAAAGCAGAAAGAGACCACTGGCCTTGCATGATAGCCAGCTGCTGTCTGCATTCATTCTGAGCCGGGCGTGAAGAGGGTGCAACTCCAGTCACCTTGGTGGAGTAGGGGAGAGCCATACCATTGCAACAGCAACGACAACAAAAACTTGGAGAATCCTTGTTGTGGAAAAAGGACCTTAGTAAACGAAAGCACAGATTTAAGGCACTCCCCCACCAGGACAAAAGAGAGGGTCTTTGCCATTCTGTCACGACTGCCCGGTCAGTAAATCCGAGCGGCGCTTGCAGCAAAGGAGCTGTGTTGAGGCTTTGGCACCGTACACCTGCAGAGCTCTTAACCCCCGTGTTGATCCTGAAACCTAGAGCTTTTACAAGATGTTTTGCACATCTGGGGACTCTGGTTTGTACCTTGTAAGAGAGAGTGGGGCCTGGTAACTGCATGGAATATAAATCCAGGCTGAGCGGCTGTTGTGCGCTGACCTGGTACTTAAAGATGCACTTCAACTTAATTGCCTCAGAAATGAATGCCGGGTTGGTACAAGTTATTCTGCTGGATTCCTGACATGGGTTTTCTGCCTCTTTTTTACCCCCTCCACACCAGCTTTACACCAGTGCTGTCTTTGGCCTTTTGTCTAGGCTTCATGCAGAACTTCAGAGCAATGTGACAGTGCTTGGCCATGCAGAAAACCCTGGCAGAGCAGAAGGGGACAGTGAAGAAGACACAGCATGGCTTTTGGATGACCTTCCTGGCCAAGGCAGCAATCAAAGGGAGGAGCTTCAGTGCTGGACTCTGTGGACAGACTGGAGTACCTTGCTGGAAACTGTCCCTCACTTTTCTATGAAGTACCTAAGTAGGGAAGGGAGAGCAGGATGACAAGTATTAGCTGTCGATGCTGTGGAGCACGGTAAGTGGCAAAATTCCATTCAGGTATAAAGAACATGGACTGGAGTGGAAAAGCCTTAACTGAGAAAAGAGTTTTCTGAGAGTGTACTGTTGGAATGGTGCAACCTCAACCCGTAACTGGGATTTTGTCTCTCTCTGGGTGTACACTACTTGTCAGGGACTGCGGAAAAGGCTGAAGTATTTACCAGTCCAAGGGGGCCTAAAATCATCAGTGCCCCAGAGGTGTGATAAAAGATAAGTGTAGTGTGGAGCTAGGGGCTACTCGGAGCAGACAGGGAAGGTAGAAGGTACTGCTGAGTCCCTGCTGCACCCCAGGGGGCAGCTCCAAGTATCTGCTCCTAGAAGACAAATGTACAAAAAGAGGAAAGGGGAAGGATCTCAGCCACTGCAGAGCTTGTTATGGGGGCATCAGAAAGGGCTTTGGTGACTCGGATACAAGTAAATGCCAGAGAAACAGCAGTCTACTATTAAACTAAATATTCTTACAGGAACAAATGGGTACAAACTGCACGTGTATTTTGCAAGCTGTAGATTAAAAGTTCTTAACTACCAGTGAAGGGGAGCTTGACGCAGCCTTTCTGACTGGAGGAGCGGGGTGAGATTCCTCGTGGGCTCAGGAAGGGATGTGGGTAGGTGGGGGGTTGCCTGTGATGGCAGGAGATCAAACTCCAAGGCCTGGAAGATCTCTGTTTAGTCCTGTATTACTAGGAAGAAAATGATGAAAAAAAAAACAAGAGATTTTTTAGATAACTGTTACTCATAGAATGAAAATAGCTATCAATTAATTCTGCTTGGGTGGCAAGCAGTCCTCTTAAACCTGTGCCACTTCCCCATCTGTGACAAGAATCACCTGTAAGCAGCCTGTGCCCTGTTCATTTCCCTGCCCCGGTGCTGCACACCAGGAGGAGTTGATGATTTTTGGCTGCCAATCGCGTCTCCAGCATTTTGTCCATCTCTGCTTTGCTTTCACCCTCCCAGGCATTGCCAGTTGGGCCACCAGCAGCCACGAATCAGCCGCGGCAGCCCCGAGGAGAAGCGCAGCACCTTCCAGTGATTATTCCACGCTACAGCTGCACCTTCCAGCGATTATTCCACGCTACAGCTCGGTAGGAACGACCACCAGCTGCTGTACAAGCCCAGGCCTATGAAGTGGGTTATTGGGGAGCAGCTGGTGGGCAGGTGGCCCCTCCAGGACTCCAGTTCCCAGCAGGTCCCACGGGCTGTGCCGGTGGCGTGGCCATCGCTGCCGCCCGGGGCAGCGCGCTGAGGGGTGGCCGGTCCTGTGTGGGGTCTGCCTGCTCTGCCCCATCAGAGGTAGCTCTGAAAGGTTGGGTCGCCGTTGGCAAAGAAATAGGCATTTTATACTGGGATGCAATCTGTGCCGCTCTGCCTAAAACCAGTTTGTGCAGAGGAGCTCTCCTAGCTTCCCTCGGCCTGAAGCCATGGAAAGCCTGTATTGTTCTGTCACTTAATTTTCCCTATGAACACGTTTAACCGTGGTTTTACCCAGGATGCTGGGATAGGAAAGGTTTAAAGGGTTTAATTTTCCTCTGGGGAAGCTGAAATTCAATGCTACGGGGGTGCCAGGTTTTCCTTTGCCACACACCCGATGTGTTTTGTCTCCTTGTACTGCTGTAACTAACAGGGACAAAAAGTAGTAAGAGCTTTTCAGTAGAAAACTGGCATTTTCTAAAACTTAAGAGGGTGGATTGGTGCCCAGCTATCTCTGCTGACTTCTGCGTGCTCCTCCTTGTGTCACAGCAGAAGTTCACAATCACACCGAGTTGACCCCTTAACCTGGATCTGCCAACCTGGTCTCGCTTTGTTCCTTACGTGGCCTGGGAACATTTTGAGGGTTGTTTTTTTTGCCAGAAGCAGGATGCAAATAGTCAAACAAAAGTCTAATTGACTTTCCTGCTTTGCCTGTAGACATAATCTTGTTTTAATGAAATTACCTTGTGAAGCACAAACCACAGGTCATATTCCACTTTGAATTTTTCCCATAGCCCATGTTCTTTAAATTCCCCTCTCTGGTGTTCAGGATCTTTTAGACAGAACACACGCACTGTGTGAGCCTCACTCCGAATACTCTTAAGGATTAATGGAAGAACAAGATGGAAGGAAGGGGAGAGTGCAAGTCAAAGAGCTAGTTTATGGTTGTATCCTCAAATGTCAGTTCGTTACCAGAGTTTGAAACCAGCTGATGCCGAAAACTCATTTGGAACGCTTATTTCTTGAGAGATAAAAAGAATTGCCTTGTGGGGCTTACTTGTCAGACACAAAAATGCCCCGTTTTACAGGACGCTTCGGGACGTGCAGAGGGTTTTCTTTAGCGTACGGTATGTTTAATACTGTATTTGACTCATCTGCATTTATTTAAAAGCCAAACCAGAGAGAACTCCCACTGCTCTACCTTCTCCACGCTCTGGTCCCATCATTTGCAGCAGTTCTTGCAGGCTTTGGGTATTTATTTGGCAGAAGGAAGCGGCTGGGGAAGCTGTATCTCCAGTCCTTAGCTCGAGTGCACTCCTGTGATTTTAGTGCTTGTAGCTGGGGGGGTTCAGCTTTCTGTTCACAACTGCAGCCGGGAGCTGGTTCTGCACGGTGCCCAGGACAGCCCCAGCTGGGGCACTCGTGTCACGGAGCCGTGCTCTGCAGAAATCAGGCTGAAGTCACCAGTTGGACTGATCTGGACTGTTAAGAGTGGTCAGAAGGTCGCAGCATCTGAGCTGGGGTTGTGATGCAGCCCTGGTGCCAAGGGGGAGCCGGGGGGGGAATTGGGGCAGGGTATGGTGGGTGGTTGGTATCGCTTCATTTCCCTAGCGCCTGCAGCGTGTCACCCACATAACACTTCCAGGCTGTTAGAAAACATCCTGAATCGAGGGAATTTTGGAAAGATAAATGAAAAAAGAAAAGAAAAGAACGAGCGTGATTGTTGGGAGAAAATTGCCACCATTTGTATTCATCTCTGCGGGCAAGATTAGCAACCTGCAGGCAGCTTGAGTTGTACCTCCCCATACAGCAACTCCCGGGGTATCTCTGGGTCCCCCGGGACAGGTTTGGTGCTTACACCAGGAGGAGATGGGGCTGTCCCCATCTCCCCCACTCCCGGGGGTGCTGGCGGCACGGCTGGCGCTGTCCCCAGTCACTGCTCCGGGTCCAGAGAAAGCCCAAGCACCTGCCCCTCACTTGCAAGTTGACGAACTCGTTCTGCAAATGAATTTTAGGTGATTTTATGCGTTTTCTAAGATCTGTCTGCTCCTCTCTCCCACTTCGTGTGGAATTTCCTGCCGCTCAGCACTGCGTCCTTCCAAAAACACCTGCGGATTTCTTCCCTTTCCCCCCACCCCGCCTCTCTAGCGGTGTTCACAAGAAACCCGGTCACGCCCGTGGCACCGACTGCTCCTTTTCGCCCGTGTGCCAGCGGACACCCCCCACCCCCCCTCCACCTTCTCACAGCGCGGAACAGGCGCTTCCTGCCGGGGGGGGGCGGTGATGATGGCTGGGAACCCCTCCGGGGTACCC
>JANHFX010003421.1:0-33420 GCA_027560015.1 Chloroceryle amazona | reverse complement strand
CAAAGCAATGGTCAAGATGCAGTTGGAGAGCATGGGAGGAGCTGGCCTCAGGATGTGGTTGGCATGGAGCATCCTTCACCAATAGTACAGCAGTGCCATGGGCTGAATGAGAGGAGCTTAGAGCTGCAAAGGTGAAGTCACTCCCTTAGGAAGAAAAACAAACCCAAATAAGACAGAGTACTGGCAGCATGTAATGGGAGGTGTGGAGTCAGTCCTTCAGTGGGCTACACCAGCCCTGCTGCCTTCTCCTGCACATTATACTCCTTGCTCCTCTTCACCTTCCAGCTTATGAGGGCAAGGAGGATGGTGCCCACCACCTTGTAGCCCACCTGCAGCCCTAGATACCTGTCAGGAAAAAAGCACGAAGATGCTGTGTCTGGAGGCACCTCCAGCCAGCACCAGGCCGAGCTGGGGACCATCCCCATAGTCACCCCTGCCAGGGGGCACCCAGGGGGCACATGGCGAGGGTACCTGTTACGGAGGAAGTCGTTGTTGTAGTAGGCGCAGAACCGGCGCTGGGTGCACTGCTTCTGCCAGTAGATGCAGGAGGAGTCGATGAGGGCACCGAACATGGCTGGAGCTGGCAGCCATGCTTTGGAGAGAAGAGGATGGAGTCAGGCTGCCAGCCCTGTCCTGCCTGCATGCTTTGCCTGCCATCCCTGAGGAGGTTCAGCACCTCCTGGGGCTCAAGCAAGCCTCTGAGCAAACCTCTGCTGCCTTCCCCCAGCCTCATTAGGAGATAGACACTCACCCAGTAGCCTCATTAATAAGAACTGGACTCCGATGGCAAACGACTTCTCGTCCTGGTTCACCACCCTGCAGGGGAGAAGCCACAGGAGGTCAGAGATGCCGTGTATTTGGCCAAGCATCTTGGCGTGGTTCCATGTTTATGAGGCCCTGTTGATCTCAGTACAGGGACCGCAGCACATGGTGCTTCCCTCAATGCCTTGCTACTCACCCCTTCCCATTACTCACCTTAAAACCATCATGTAGAGGGGGTTGTGGGACAGACAGGCTACCAGGGCAGCAAAGGAGATGAGGAATATGGCAGGAAGGAGCATGTGGGAGCAGCTGAGAGGACAGGAGCCTGTCTTGGCAGAGGACAGCCTGTTCTCAGTAGGGATCAGGGAACAGTTCTTGTAGATCTGTTGGAAAAATTTGGAAAAAACAAACATAAAACTCCCAAAGCCAAGAGCAGAGTTTTTAGTGATGCAGCAGCA
This sequence comes from Chloroceryle amazona, assembly GCA_027560015.1. NCBI lineage: Eukaryota > Metazoa > Chordata > Aves > Coraciiformes > Cerylidae > Chloroceryle > Chloroceryle amazona. Next base: position 32,200 of record JANHFX010003421.1, on the reverse strand, counting down.
CACATCATTTTGCAGAAGACTGACAAGAACATCAGCTCCAGTTTTAAGGCACAGCCATGGCATCCTGCACTAGGATGTGCCACTGTCCCCATTTCTCCAAGCAGTCCCAGGGCATTACTGCAGTTCTTTGCTGCACCTTCTCAGGATTTCAGCATCTCTGGCTGTCTCCTCATTCACTGCATCAAAAAGGCTCTACCACACGCTCACATTTGTCAAGCTCCTACAGCATCACTGCAGCCTCCACTGTCACGAAGACACCCTCTGCTTTCACGCCACTTGTTTTACTCACCACTTGTTTGGGATTGGAAGAATTAGCGGTGCTGTTCACGCAGCCAGCAAAGCAGGGGGAGATGTACTCCATGTTGTTTTCTCCGCACACTGGTTGAAAGATGTGCTCAGAGCAGTGGCACCCACTCGGTGTCTTAACCTGCTGTTGGGAACTCAATGTACTGCCAAAAAGAAGGGGATTTTTCTTTTTTAATTTAAGAAATAGGACAGGAGGAAGAAAAAATCCCTCTTACTAGTTAGCCAGTTTCACCATTCCTGTTTGTGCTGGGATGCTGCCAGTAGCAGTCTGGCCTTGTGCCAGACCCTGATCCCCTGCAGGTACCTCTGCAAGTGTACAGTGAATTTAGCAGTAATTACGTCTGCAAACAAGTACTCATACACTTACTATTTCCCCCTCTCCCCCCCCAAAAAAAAACTAATCAGCCAAATTCCTGGAGAAATATATCTGGGCTGCATCCAGAACTGCACAAGCAGATGTGCAAACAGCCCCAGCTGGAAACATCATTCAGGCAGAAACTGGAAGCAGGCTTGTTTCCAAACAAACCTGATGACAGCATGAAAGTGGAGAGTATGACCCAAATTATCTGCCCTGTCTTGCCTTACTACCTAATGGAGTTCATCTTCTGGATTGGCACAGTCCATGTCCTGTGGGAAGATGGCACCAGGGACCTGTCCTTGGGCACGGTGGACTGGGGCAGAGCTCACGCTTGCCCATCCACATAGCCCACAGCTACCTGGGGATCAAGGCAAAAGGCACATACACACTGCTGCCATTGCATGGGTGGAGGTTTCCAAAATAATGTAAGGCAGCCAACCCCTTTTCCATCGAAGTGCCATCAGCAGCTCCTAGTTACTTCAGCAAAGCCCTGGTGTGCTCCAGAGGAGCCAAGATAGGCAGTTGACGTGACACTGACAGCAAGAGGTGAACCTTGTGAGGCCAAGGTGCCTAGCAGCACCTGATCTAAAGCTGAGGGATCTTCTCATGCTTGAAGCCTGATTCTCACACAGAAAACTTGAGATGCCACTTCCTCAGTGGACTTACATACACTCCTGAATTCTCAGTGCGTGCCATGCAGAGCTCAGAGAAAAATATACACGTCACCTGTACATGAATTTGCAGAGTGCTGTTGTTTTTCTTCACCATGGTTATTTAAGTGGATTTTCAGTGGGAGAAGTGAATGGACTGCTCTGTCCCTCATCCCTCCACTGTACCCCTGGGACAGGAGGCTTTTGGCCGGTGAAGGGAAACACCTCCATGAAAGCTCCTTGCTGGCAATGTCTTGGGGAATGTGCACAATGCACTTGACAGCAACCCAGGGGTGAAGGCTAAATGTCATTTTTATCTTAAAAAGACATGGTAAGAGCCAAAGTTTCTACTCAAGTGAGGAGAAAGTGACATCCAGCTGGAACAAAAGGAGCGTGCGAGGTGCCCATGTGTAGAATTGATGTGGACATGGTACTAATACTACTAATTTCCTCCTGGAAATCCAGAGTGAAAAATACGCCATAGTTGTACAGTACAGAAAATCAAGAATAAATGTGCTCCCAAGCTTTCTGTGCTTTTTAGCACTTAGATCTCCTCCAGGCAGTGTGATCAAGGAGCAAGCAGTAGTGTGGTAGTGTCTACTGCCTCTTGCCCTCCACCTGCATGTACCCCACCCCATGGATAATCAGGTCAAGAGCTGGAGGAATGAGGAGCTGGAAATGACCCAAGTGCCTGTGTTACCTGGGGGGATAGATCCCACTGATGTGCCCTGTGGAGCAGCCCATGAAGAAAATGGGCAGGCAGATGAGGATGGAAAAAACGAGCACCACCACAGCAAACCGGGGGATGGCCCGGAGAGAGAAGGCAAAGCGTTTCATGATGATTCCTCCTAAGAGCATTCCGAGTGCTGCTGCTGGCAGGTTCACAGCTCCTGCAATAGAACAAATTTGCTGTGAGTCCTGCCTGTCAAGAACCTCTCTCCTGGAAGCGGATGGAGGAGGTAGGAACTTTGTGGACCCTGTGGACCCCACCATTACCCAAGACAGATCAAAACCCAAGGCAGCTGGTACCTAGGGGAAACCTCAGCCTCAGGAGACTGGCTTAGAGATGTAAGATCAAGCCTAGTGTGTAATTGCTTGCTCTTGTCCCTTCTTTAAGCATCAGAGTGATCCAGACCTGCTTCACCCATGTGCTGGGGCTGCATCTTTTCAACAAGAGTGGTTGCTTGCCTATAAGAGCAAGCCTACAAATGTAGACAGTCTTTGAGAAGCTGCAAGACAGTCTGGCCTTCTGCAGGCATCTTAAATCAGAAAAGTCATCAACCATGTCAAGGTAATCCCTAGGTCTCATCTGAAAATGAGTTTCCAATTATCTCCTTCTGCAGGATTTAGAGAGCCTGGAGAACACGGGCAGGTGGCTCCCTGATGATGGACATTTTTTATCCTAGAGATGCTGCTGCCCAGTTATGCTCACCTATGAGAAAATTGGCATATGAGGAGGAGACACCGTACTGCTTCTCCAGGAACTTGTTGAGGAAGGTGGCCAGACCCGCAATGACTGAGGAAAAGCTGCACTGAGCCAGCACCAGGAGGATGAAGAGGGGGTTGAGGAGCAGCCTGAGGAAGATCTTTGGGAATCCTATAGGAAAACAGTAATAAAAATGTATATTGATCATGTGATCCTCATGCCAGCAACTCATACTGTGCAGAAACCCCCACCCTTAGACTGTTCCCAGTGAGCTAATACAGGGGATGTCTAAGGTGATGGGAAAACTATAAGGGGAGACACCCTAATTTGGCCCAGCAGCTGGCAGTACCATGGCCAAAATGGCCTGAGAATCAAGGTGGAGTGCCAGTTTTGCCCACTACCCTCCCTCCCATGCTTTCCAAACTCACAAGCACTTAGCAGCCTCGGTGCATTTGCTTTTCTGGAGCAGGGCCCATACCCTCGGGTGGTGCAAACAGGTAAAGCCACGGGGCTTTTGGAAAAGCCCCACCAGCTGTGCACAGGCAAGGTCTGGCTCCTGCAGATGTTAAACACAGTGTATTTTCCTGGTGGGACATCATGTCCCCCTGCCCAGCCAGGACAGCCTTTCAGCAGAGGCAGACTGACTCTGAGCTCCTCAAGAGCAACTCTGTTTATTTGGTCTCTAGTTAGTGTTCCCCTTCTAGCAGAAAGTGCTGTGGAGACCTGGCTTTGTTCATCAAACCCCAGTGAGGTATAGAAAAGGGAGCTGACAGCTCCAGGATATGACTGGTGGATGGGAGAGGGAAGGAGGGAGGAGGGGCTTTAGCTGGAATGAAGTCATCATGGAGCTAAATAAAGTCATAGAACTGGTCTCTCTTTATCAGTGCCATCCCTCCTCAAGCCCATTTCAGTGACATGTAAACTAGTGCAAGCTGCAGTGTGGTGAACTTCTCAAAGTGGTAGCTGGCGGCACCAGCAGCCCTATGCCCTCTGTTGGAGCTGTGGGTTAAAGCACTCAGCTAGCATTTTCCAGTGTGCTAGTGCCATTTAAGATCCTCAAGTCAATCTTCAGACGTGATTCAGGCACCTCACACTGCTGTCTTATAGCAAGAGGGAGGCCATGACCATCTTCCTGTGGTCCTTCGGGAAGGGCATGCTACAACTCTTGAGGTGTCTGAGCTGGCTCTGGCAGTTCTATGCAACATAGTGGACAGACTTAAAGGCTTCCAACAAGTACCCTCAGCCTGAAACGCTGACATGGTGGTCACCAGCCACCCACCATTGCCCGGCACTCCGATCACCCTCGCCTTTAAGTGCAAGCCCTTTACTTTTTATAAACTCCAGCAGGGAGGTTTCTTCAGCCACCCCCTTCTCCATCTTCCTGAGCATGCCAGCCTCCATGTTCGGGTCCTGGGGAGGGAGACAAGAACAGCCTGTGGTGAGAGGGGAGCACTCATGTGTGTCTCTCGCTGTCCTAGTGTGCAGTGAGGCTCACAAGGAGCAGGGTCTGTCCCAGGTACCTTTGACTCCCAGCTGAGCCTGACAGTTTTCCTGCCTGTTACAGCAAAGGGATCAAAAACCCCTACAGCCCTTGAGCAGAGCTGCAAGACAAAATCTTGCCCTGTTTGGAGAGGTTTGTATATCCGGCGACAGGAGTTCCCTTACTGAGTGCATCCCTGGCACTGAAATATTCTGGCCCACCAGAGATGGGATCTTACCTCTCCCTTCAGCAGGTACCGAGGGAAAAAGAAATAAGGAATGGATGTGAGAACCAAGCAGCCTGAGGAGATCAGGAGTCCCAGCCACCAGGCTCCAATCCACTGCTGGTCCCTCGGTGTCAGGGCCACTGTAGCTGCAAGACACAAGGACCTCATTGTAAGAGCTCTGCTCCTGCATGTCTAAGGGGCAAATGTCCATTAAGATATGGACCAGTGGAGCATGAAGGGTCTGTGTGGGCATAGCCCAAGGGTCTCTCCATTGGGATGGAAGAGCAATTGAATGGGGGTGGGAGCTCCCACCAGTGTTGGTAGCAAGACCAGCCCTGATTATGTATCACCTCCTTTCCCCTGACCAGGCTCCTGCACCACCACTCCACATCTAAACTGAGCCAAGCCTCCCAACTGACTGTAGGATGGATTTAGTCAGCATCAAAGTATGCTGATGGCACAGGTTCAACCCTTCCCTGCAGAGCCAGCCAGCAATGCAGTAATTACAGGGGCCTGACTCCATCCTCCTCTGCCTGGGGCATACTGTGGGTCTGGACCTTGCTGCCTGTCAGGGATGCCGAGCTGAGACAGGGACCAGGAAAGGGCACAGCTACTTTCCTGGAAAAAATTGCTCTCCCATTGTTCCAGTTTTGGTCACTCTCTGCTTGCAGAGGCCAAGGGAAGGACCTGAGCCGGGAGAAAAGCGCTGCTAATGAGCCTAGTTTCCGAGTGGATGAAACTCTGGGCGTCTTCTCCGGAAAAAGGAGGAGAAGGTGAGAGCCATTCTGTCTCCAGTACAGGCATCCTTCAGCTGGGCCAAGCGATGCTCACGGGAGGCTGACAGATTGCTTGGCTTGGCATGGGGACACCATATCCCCACTGCCGGGATGTTGCAGCTAGGAAAGGAACCAGCAGCAGCCTCCAGGTGAGAGTCCTGTGCCAGGGTGCTACAGGAGAGGAGCCCACACCCCACTGAAACAATTGCCCCGCTTCCCCAAACAGGACCACTCCACTCTGGAGCTCAGACGTCATCTTGGAGCGACTGGGCAAAGGCTGCTAAATTTGTCTGCCGCCATGGAGAGCGAGCCAAGGCTTTTTTCCGTTTCCTGCCCCAGGTTCATTTATTATTCTTATCAGGCACCGGACAAAAATGTCAGTCAAGCTCTGATCGCTCCAAGGAAACACAGGAAAAGCCACATTAATGGTGGAGCTGGGGAGAATTCTTTAGTGATTAAGTTACCAGAAATAATAAGTAAGCAACACATATAAAGAAAATAAGCCCTGTGGTGGCATTGGCTTGGTTCCTCTCTCTGCAGATACTAGTGAAGGGTGGTGGGGAGAAGACTCAAGCCTTCCCATGCACTCATAAAGCATTAGTTACCCTGTGGTTGTCTTCTCCATCCCTGGATGCTTCAGATGTCCCTGCTCCTCTCCACCACTGTGCAGGGGTAGTGTGATACTTCCTCAGCATGGTGGCAGTTGGTAGGCACCAGCACTTCAGGGCAGCACCATGAGTAGGACATTGAAATGTCCCTACTGCAGGGCTCTGCTTCAGTGGTGGCTTTGGGACTATCTATAGCCTTTCTCACAGGGACATGGAGTGGACAAGTGGTCTGGGAATGCTATTCCAGGTCAAGTCTTTCCAGGGGAGTGGATTTTGTAGGCCACAGGACTGGCAACTTCTGCCAGACTGGTGGCCACCAGTCATCTCAGAGCAACCTTCTGAATCACAGAAGGCTTTCAGGAGGAACATTGCTACCTGAGAAATACTCACCAATGTCAACTCTTCCAATATCCACAAATAGCCGCAGCACCACAGATCCCAGCAAGTATCCAAAAGCAGGGCCGAACACGGCGATGGCAAAGAGGATGGCTGAAAAAAGGAGCAGGAAGAGCTAGTGTGAGCAGGGAACAGGAGCTTCAATGCAGGTATGGCTTTCATCTTTCCACATCAGGCAGGAATAGTGTTAGAACATGCAGAGGAGAAAAAATACCTTTTATCAAGCAGTATATTATGAGAAGATCCCCATTGCTCAGATGCTGAATGTGGTGTTTTCCTAACAGGATTAGGAGGAGGGCAGGCAGCTGCCTGTTGAAAACGTCCCTGTGCTCTGCTGCAGTCAAGGCTTTGCCAATGTGCTGACAGTTGTCAGCTACACTATGAATACCTACGATTTGCTGTGGCAAAGAGGGGAACCCCAGAGAGCAGCAGGACAGTGGCATCCTGGGCTGCTGCAGGTGACGGACACCTTAATCTCCTACAGGAGGCCAAGAAAACAAATCCATCTCAGGCCTTAGATCCAAGCAAAAACATTTGGTGTAAACTTCAGGGGAGGTGAAGGATGATGAGAGCAAAAAGGCCAAGCAGATCACCCTTGGTTCAGTTGAACTATCCCATTTCAAAAATAGATAATGTGGACCTAACTTGTAAGGTCAAAATGTTTCCTTTTGACTTCTTTGGAATGAAAGAAGACTTTCTGCAGAGCTCTTAGGTGGTGCAGCTGCCCTTTCCAGCAGGCCCCTGGAGCAAAGCACACCTGGGTGGGTCTGGAGACCCTGCCAAGCACTCCAGCACTTGTCTGAAGCCTGTCCTCAGGAGTCTAATTCTGAAGGCTTTCTGTCTCCTTTAGCGCTTACCTTATTTTGGAACATCTGCTTTTGACTCCTAAATCACTCTGACACCTTTGGCTCCTTTAAAGACATTTTTCGGCACCAGGAGGAATTGGCTTTTAAATACCTTAAGGACTGAGCTCAAAGCTCCCATTAGCAAGCCAGTACCAGACGGGCTTTTCCATTCACAGGGGAAAAAAATGCAGTTTAATATGGAAGCCAACATTTATAAGAGCCTGTATATATATCCTGTAAGGGATATATACAAGATATACAGCTCCCTTCTGAACCCATTGATCCCTTCTGGGCAGGGATCAGTTCCACAGCAAAAAATAACAATTTTGAACCCTTGATGCAAACCCCATGTAATTGGCTCCTGCAGGCTGTCATATCTCTGGTTAAACCATGAACAACCAATGCTCAATAAGAGCAGATGGACTCTCAGGTTTCTTTACTGCTCTTTCAACCCCATAGGTGGCATAAATTCTCACAAACACAAGGGAGCAGCACTAGCTCAACTGTCTAATCTCCTTGCCCTGATTTGTTGGCTTCCTAATACCCCCATTATAAATACAAACCTACAGAGAAGCGCTGACTATCAAGAGGAGAGACCGCCCAGCCTATTAATGGAGGAGGAACTCATCTGAGTCCCACTGGCTGCTCAACCCATGTCCACAGGTTCTTCTCCAGATGACCACCTCTACATCTCACCTCTAAGGTCTGGAGGAAACAAAACAATATACAGCAATGGTCCTACTTACCAACATACAGTGGGGAATTATTTGCTTCTGCAAAGTCATCTACATAGGATATCCCAAAGGGTTGTATGGGAACCGTCCCGATTCCAGCCAGCAGCTGAGCGATCACCATCATTGCCCATATGCTGCTGGCCTCCTTCTGGGGATCCTGGGTGGCATTCGGGCACACAAACTTATTCTCTGCATAGCAGAGTTCAGGCTGGACCTGGCTTTTGTTTCCTGAAAGAGAGAAGAATGAGCATTACAATACTGGGCACATCCTCTGCCTCCTCCCACACTAAATCTCTAAGTATGGGAAACCTCAGAAATTTGCTGAGTAGGCACACACTGGTGGATTTTGGATGGATTGCTGATTTGATTTAGCAGTTCTCATCACCTTTCCCTTCCTTTGGGGCATTATACTGAGGTTAGTGTAGCAAAACCCCAAACTTTTTTTAAAGACAGGCTGATCAGAGAAAATGGAAGCAAATTAATTTCTCCTGTGAAGGGTCAGCCCTGTAGCCCAGGTCCAGCGAGCTGCATTTGAGCTGTCATGAGAGGATAAAAAGCTCATCACCAAAGCTGTACCCAGCCAAATGATAAAATTCAAACAGATGTTGTCAAATCCAGTGGAAAAGCCTAAATGTTCATGGATGGAAAAACCTGTTTTTCATGAAAAAGGAAGGTGTTGCAGAGCAACAGAAATCCCTGGTCTCCCAGTGCTAGTTCTTCCTACTCTGGCTTTTCTTTATTTTTTTCTTTTTTTTTTTGATATTCTTTGTAATTGGTTCAACATTCCTATCCTGTCTTTCTTGTTCATGTAATAACTGTGGGCTTTCTACACTTCTGAACAAACATACAAAACAAAACCAAATATTTTCAGGTGATTAGAGGCTTTCATTGGTGTAGTGTGGAAGCACAAAAATCCTTAACTAAGTCCTTTAGAAGCCACATTGTCTAAAGGCTCCACATTGCTAGACCAGAGGAGCCTTCTTTTCTAATGCATATTTTACTGCAAACCCAAGAGCCACAGAAGTCTCTCGTGACAGATTTCATGTCATGAAGTAAGGCTGCTCTCAGTTTAATAAGGGAAACCTAATCTATGGCTGGCTTTTTGAGGCCAATGGTCCTTGCTCCCTTGTGGTACAGGAACAGGGAGTGATGCTCCCTGAAGTGACCTGGCTACACCGAGTAGAACACCCTGCCCCTGAACCACTGTTGTCCCTATTGCTCAGAAGCAGCCAACTTCCTTCCTAATGAAAGACCTTACTTTTTTCACACCATCTGGACATGGAGAGGTCTTCACCCTGCTCAAGACTGCCATGCAAACTTCCATCAGGACTGGAATATTCATGGGTTGTAAATGCTGGACTCCAGGCAGCAGAGCAGGATGACACCTGCTCCTTCAGCTTGTTTCCATAACAGTAAGAACAGTCCCTGTCCTGAATCTTGAGTAGTTCCAAGCCTGACATATGAATTGAAGCTGTCAGAAAACTTGGCATCTGATGCCTGATTCCCTCTCCAAACTGGCTGACTTGAAAAACATGAAGACATTTGATGCTGCATGGCAGGGAGGCAGCAGTGAGCCAGCAGATAGCTGGTCTTCATGCATCTGGTTTGGTACTGACACACTCTAAGCCCCACACCAGGACATCATTTTTAATAACGTTTCATGGGATCTGGGATTGCAGATCAGCCATGGTGGCAGCACCAGATTTCCCAGAGCCGATGTGGGAGAGCAAAGCCAGAGGATCTCAAACCCTTTGGTGGGAGCAGAGGCTGTCAGGCACCTGTGAGCTGCTCTGTCCTCGATGTGCTTTTCTCCCCAGGTTCACATCCTGTTGAGCTGTGGCAAAGTCGGGGCCTAACTAAAGGCAGCAACTTTCCTAAGGCCACCCAGCAGCTCCCTGGCACAACCAAGGTGCCACAAGCCCAAAGGATTGGGCTGGTTTGCAAGGCAGGGGCTCAAAGCCTTTCCAGGAGAAAACATCTTCTAGCTAGAGGCAGAAGGTTTTCCCTGGCTGGCACTGCTGTGGCTGCTGCCATCCCCCGTGCTGGCACAGGTGCAGGGGGAGAACTTGGCACAGAGCTGAGGTGACTTAGGGTTTTCAGAGGTAGCAGTCCCCAAGGAGGCCAAGGCTCATTGGCATCCTGAGGATGGGGACTGAAGTCACTTTGGGAAGACCAAAGTCAGCCCTGTGGCATGTGATGTAGGCACTTCTGCATATTCATTCTGCACAGAAAGTGGAGCTGTCATCGTACACACCACCTTGTTCCCAAAGCCTACACAGCTAATCCATTAGTCCTCCCTACTGTGGATCATAAGGCTTACTGGCAAGAAAAGAACAGGCTCTGGGGACAGGAGAACTTAACTCCACTCTATCACCCACATACTGCTCACTAGCAGGGAGATGACCTCACTTCTCATGCTGCAATACCTTTGTGACTCCAGTAAAGATAATGTTCCTTTCCTTTCCAAAATGCTCTGAGCTACAGGTGAGCCCTGTAGCCATATTTGCGTTCAGCCTGGGCTCTCAGCAGGGCTGCAGGGAAGCCAAACTCCAGCGGGAGTGCTGCCACAGCTCTCAGCTGCCTGCAGTGAGACCACAAAGAGCAATGTCTTTTGTCATGCACGAAAAACAAGAGAAAGGGGAAGAAGGTCAAAGCTTAGCTGGTGCAACACACACATCAAGACTGTGCTTTCAAGCCTTCTTATATCACTCTGATGAACTGTATGGCACCAGAGTATCTGACACTGACCTGCTCCTTGAGAAGCTAAAGGCCCTCCAAAGGAGACTGAGAACTGCTCCGGTGTGAATCCAGATCAGCATTCAGAAAAACACAATGCCTCTGTAGCAAGGTACTGTAGAGCCTTTGGGCCCCCTCAGGAAATGTACCAGTGCTCCCCAAAAAGCCAGAAGTGAAGTGATTTGTCCACAGTCACACAGGGCATCAGCAGCTGAACCAGCACCTCCTGCATCCCAGGGCTTCTGCCCCAGATCTGCTGCCCCATCAGCACCGCACTCTGCTCACAAGCGGTTTCACCCTCTCTCCCTGGGTGCCTTTTTGGCCAGCTAGATGACGCGTCATTGTTAATATTGCTGTCATCACTAGCCAGAGATGCAGCTGTAGAACTGCAGCTGGGGCTCTCGTGAGGCCACAGAAAGCAAACCTATTTCCAGGGTTCTCAGGAGCTGGTTGGAGGGACACCAACCCACAGAGACACATCATCTTAGAGATCCAAAGAGAGCTGGATGGGCACAGCCAGGTGAGAAGCATATCTAAAATAACATATTAATCTAGATAAATGACTAGTTTTCAAGTATATCTCATATCCTCATGGAAGGATATGCTCTCTCACTGAACGTGAAGCTTTCTGACCAGTATTCCTGGGCTGGCCAGTCCGTGTGGAATGACAGCTCTCTCAAGGCTCTCAGCCCTGCAGCAAGTTCCTTGCGCACTAAGGGGAGGAAGAGATCCTGCCTGCTGGGCTTGAAGCACAGGCTGCTCCCTCTGGAGGCCTTCAGGAGCATCTCTGGGGAATTTAGGTCCTTCACCATGACCACAGCACCTGAAGCTGTGGCTGGAATGACACAGCCAGAAGAAGCAGAAGGGATTCCACATGGAACTAGTGCATTCAGAAGGGGTTGCAAAGCTATACTGAAATCAGGCTTAAGATAGCAAAACTCTGCCTTAAGCCTTTCCCTCCAAACTCCTCATTTGGATAGCGTGTGCACTGGGTACAGACCCTCTTTTTGGGTAGGCACGTGCAACCCAGCCCAGAGCAACTGGAGGTGGATTTGTGCTGGGACAGCTCATGGCGATAAGGGTGGAGGCACTTACTGTTGCTAAGCATGGTGTATTCGTAGGGGTCTGATAGGAAGTGCGGCAGGGTGACCAGGAATGCTCCCAGCGCCAGCAGCAGCCCTCCCATGCCAATCACCCGTGGGCGGTGAACCCTGCTGCCGAAGTAGCTGACAAAGATGATGAGGACCACGTTGCCAATCTGGAAAGGGCACAGCGAAACAGGAAGAATGTTAGAAGATGTCATGGAGGAAGTAAAGACCTATAACTGGTCCCCCATGACTGTGTCTGGGTGGGTGGAGAGCTCTCATAAGGTAGTGTTTGACCCCCCAGAGGCAGGAATGGCACAGGCCTTCACTCTGCATATTCACAGCGAGTCACTGCTCCCTTCTCATCAAAAGCCAGCAGCCCAGCTACTTGGCTTCTATTACTTGTGTACATCCCTTGGTGTCATGCACAACTTTACAGCCTCCTTGTGAATCTCACTGGGTCTTCTTTCAGCACCCAGATCTGTCCCCCACCCAACCCATAGGATGTGGCACAAACTAATAATTCCCTCAAATACAGCAAGAAATAAAGCCTATTGCCTCCATTCCTATGACTCTAAACAGACATGAGCCCAGCTACAAAGTCCAGCTCATTAAAAATGTTGTGACTCTGGACAGTTGCAGCTGCAGATGGGATCAGCTAAGAAGCTATGAAAACAGGCAGCTTACTTGGGCAAGAGGATGAACACTGTAAAACTACTATTACATGGCCTTTGTCACCTTGGGGCAAGCTAAATATTATTTTAACTTCGGCATGTATGGCTAGGAAAACTTTTTATTTATATTTACATGGGCTCCCTTGTTTGTCTCTTTGTGGCTTTTATTGTTGGAACTGCTGCAGCCATCAATGTAAAAAAAACTGTGGTACTGGCCAGGCAGGGCAGCTCACACAGAGCTGGAGTAAAGCACAGAAAATAAAGCAGAGACTCATTATGCCAGTTCATCATACCAATATTACAGCTCTCCCTACCAGCTCTTTTTCTTTGCGTGCTTTGGACCCTATCACAATCAGTGGGAAGTCCTTCACTGGTCTCAGCAGGCTTTGAATCAGTCTTTTTAACCCCAGATGTTGGTGCTGGTTGGCTAGAAAGTGATTAGAATCAATGATTAGAAAGTGTTTGGGAGAAAATCTTCCTCCAGCTCAACAATATGCCAGCGAAAGTCAGTCCTTCACCATAGGGCCCTCAGGAGCTGGGAGCACTGGACAGAGGGATACATCTTGGAAACACTGCTGGCCAAGGTCTCCTTCTAGAGAAAGCTTAGAATGACTCAGGCCAGGATCATTCCAAAAGCCCATGAGAAACCTATGAAAAGATACTTTTACTGGGAAGTGTCCACAGAACTGTAGTTGTATGGATACTACTCATAATAAAATGTTCTTCGTCACAAAAGCTGCAAGAACTGTGATCATGAAGAAGGCTCACTTTGTATGTTTTCTGCCTCTGATGGAGATGTATGGCATCCCAGGGTGGAGTGGTCTCCTCTGAAGCAACCTGCTTTCTGCTACTGCCCTCCAAGGTCACATCTTCACCACATTACCCTACATTCAACCTCCCAGCACATTGTACAGCGGAAGTGGAATGTGAAGAGGTGTCCAAGTCCACAGCAACAGCTGGTTCATCCAGCACCTGTAGGCCTGTCCGAGGAAGCACTTGATGTGAACAACCCTGAGACCCTGTTCTGGAAAGGTGCCCACTGGATTCTGGCCACCTCTTGGTGCCTCTACACAAATTTCTCAACCCAGTTACCTCATGCAAGCTGGAGATGAAACCTGAAGAGAGACTGGAGAGCCCAAAGCGCTTCTCAATAGTGGTGAGGCTGCTCTTGAAGTTGGCACTGTAGAGGAGCTGGGAGAGCTGGAGAAGCCCATGGCACAGCACAAACACCTGTAGGCAAAATAAAAATGCCATCCCAGTTAGTGCCCTGCTGATGTGTAACTGCTGGCAATCATGTCCCCTGCAAGGGATGTGACAGCCATACATACATGGACTCAATTTGGCCAACATGGCTGCACCTCTGTCATGCAACAGATTTACTGAAGTCCTGGATCCCTGATTAACTTAACTTTTCAAAAGAAACGATGCAGTGTTCAGAAGAGAGGACAGGGAGCTCTGCTTTTAACTTTCCTCTGTTTTAGCATTATAATATTCCTCAATATTTGCACTGTGGCAATCCTCGTGCAACCCTCCAACCCAAGGAGGACCTGTTGCACTGGGAGTTGCACAGTGGTAAATGAGGCAGGCTTGACTTAGTGGGTGCTCCTGGGACCATGTCAGAGCCAAACCTGCAAATGCCATGCTGCAGCTGAAGGGGAGCCATGCTGGTTTACACCACCTGAGATCCAGTATTTCCAGTCGGCCCCTTGGCCTCTACTGTAAAGCCAGTTAAAAGAACCTGCTCCCCAGGCTGTTGGAAGAAGAAATTGAAAAAAGACTTTAAAAGCCACAGAGGGAAAGGATGAAATATACACAATGTGGTGTCACTATTGGAAGACCTCTGTGGTGTCTGTAAACAGCATCTTTCCCTTGAATTAGGCTGTGAACTGAGCAAGAAACAAAGCCAAATGGAGGCAGACCTTGCCTGGAGCAAGGAGGGCATAGAGGGAGTTTTGGGGCAAGCCAGAAGTGTGGTCGAAAGAGGCCGGGTGGCCTGGGAGAGGAAAGAACTCTCAGCCAGGGATGCAAGATGCAGATCACAAATGTCTTTTGATCTATATTTAGTCAGAACAGTTTTCCCTTATTTTTCTTGGAATGGAATGCAGCCACACAGTGCCAAAGGTATTTTAAAATCATCTAAAAAAAAAAAAAAAAAAAAAAAAGGAAAAGGTCTTTTTATTTAAATTCACAGGAAATCAAATATTTGCTGAATACCGGAAGTGTGTTCCACAAAGATAGCGTCAGGAAGCCCAGGATGATGAATGGAGGCTCAAAATTACTGCAGGGTTGACAAATTCCTTATGTCCTTGGCTAGGAGAGCAGCAATACTCATTATTAGTATTTATTTGAAATGGTGGTAGAGCCCAGAAGCCCCAATCCATTGTGTGAAAAAAAACCCACCCCAAAGCAGGAAAAGAATGAAATTGCCCACCCGACATAGAGGTTGCAAATGCTGTAAGGTGGGTGGAGTGGCTTTATAGGGAGCAAAGGAGGACATCGAACCAGATCCAGCAACTGCAAGAGAATTTGGGTAGAAGAAGCCACACAAAAAGATGGCTTCTTGGGAAGCTTTTCCTGCAAGGGAGGATACCACCAGCCAGAAGACACAGCTGAGTGTCTAAAAGATAAGAGATAGGAGAGATGCTGACAGACAGTGAGAAACAAGAGGATAGAGATGATGGAGAAGAAGAAAAAGGAGCGCTGGCAGTGTGAGGGCAGGCTGAGAACAACCTGGAGACCACAAAAGAAGTTGAAGGAGAAAGGCCAACGTGAAAAAAGAAGAAAGAAGGGTCACAGGGACAAGCTGCCATCATGAGCTCCTCAGCCACACCTTGGAGAAGTGTCAGCAGACAGACTAGCATCAGGCAGGCATCTGCCACTGCAGTAGCCAAGCAGGAGAGGACAAAGTCCCAGGGTGGGACTTTGCCCTGAGAAAAAGCCACAGAGCAACAATGTGGGGTGTAACATGGGAAACCTTCCCACGCAGAGACAAAGTGGAAGTGAAACATCTGGAAATAAACTCTTGAAGCAGAATAACCTCTGCAGTCTCTAGCTTTCAACTCCTACATTCAAAAATCCATCCCAGCACATGGTCCTGTGGGTGAAAGCTGGACTCACCACCTTCACCTTCCCCAATCCTGACCTGGGATCACCACGTAAATAGTCCAGCCGGGCTGGTCTGGAGCAGAGGATGAGAAATGGAGAGGGGATCTTCCTGCCAGAGAACACTAATTTTTGTTCCCACATCTCTGGCCAGACCCTATTGAAGTAATTTGAATGAGGAAGTGTTGGCTAAACAGTGTAGGGCTGGGACTGCCTGAGATGCAGAGCAGCTGGAAGGAGAGTTCTCCCGGTGCAAGGCGTCAGCTGGAGAAGCAAAACTGTTTACCAACAGGGAGGGAAAAGGGTGGGTCACTGAGGCTGAAATTAGTGCAGCAAATGTCAGTTTAATCCCAGGGCAGATGGGGAGATGAGAAATGTTGGAGAGAGAGAGAGGATGCTGGTGGGGAGGGAAGATGAGGAGGGGCAGACTGACTCCAGAAACACCAGGGGTGGCAGGGGATGGGGAGTAGGTAGAGGCATGGAAGGACCATGGGGAAACAGCACTGACTGTGCTTCACAAGAGGATGGAGGGCAGGAGATGAGAGGGCCAAAGGTGGTCAGAGAGGTCAGGCAGGAAAAGGCAGAGCTGTCAGAAGATGGTCTGAGAAGGTTTATGCATTCGTGAGTCCCTGGGGATGGACAAAATGGGGCCATGGATCCCGAGATGCCTGTGAGCAGACTGGGGCTGCCTGCTGTGAAGAGGCAAGAGAAATGCAGCTGGAGAGCACCTATGAGGGGAGGGAAAGACTTTGGAGTGAAACCGCTCCCTGTCTGCCCATGAGTCCTGGGAGCAGTTAGCAGAAAAGGTGAAAGAGCTGAAAGGATGCTCAGGGGACCTGATCCTGCCCCACACTGCTGCTGGCACTGAGATCTCATAGCAGCCTCAGCCCTTGGATGTGGAAAACGCAGGGAGGGGAAGGACAGAGGAGTTGTTTGGGTTTTTTTTGCTTTGGAAGAAGTTGTCACCCAAAACAGTTGAAGCAAAGCAAAAGAGCCTTTGCTCCATGACTTGTGCAGCTGAAGCTTGGCTTTTCCAGAGACACTTTAACTGTCCAGAGATGAGAGATATGCCTGATATAAGACTTTCCCTCCATTCAGCAGACTCGAGTTTAATTAAAATAATGACAGTCCAAAGCTTGAAGGGTCTGAGTGCAAATCGCTGGAAGAGAGGTTTACTTGGAGGGCTCTCCAAAAGGAGCCTGTGCACTGCCTGACCTTGTCACTGGCTGGTAGACTCTAGCTAGGAAGAGCAGACCTCTGAGGTTGGTGGAGGTGAAGGGCACCACTCTCCTGTGTCCCCATGCATGTTGTCACAGGTCATCACAGGTCTCTCCCATCTCTGACCCTCTCCCTATGTGTCCCTAGCCCTACATGTTCATGGGCACCACCTGCTTAACCATAGTAACCAGCACCAACCTGGCCGCTTCCAGCTACAGAGAGCACCAAATGTGCTGTGCTGGCCCCACGCACACGCCAAGCAACCCCAGGAGTGGACAGAGCTGCTGTCATCCATCTTACATAACACTTAATGAAAAAGGAGTTCTTAAAGAAGAGCCATGCTCATTTTGCTTTTGCAAAGCTGACATAACAGCCCCAAGGGTGAAGGTATGGTGGGAAGTTAAGGAGTTGGAGACACTTCCACAAATATGAAGTGTTGACCCTCCACAGCAGATGCTCCCATCAGAGCCTGGTGTACTTTTGGAGCTGCAAGCAGCAATCACAGGCAGCCAAAGCCCCTCCCATCCCCCAATCCCTCCTCTTAATCCTCACATTTCCTTCAGAGCACCTGAGCAATCCTGACTCCAGGCTGTTTATACATGATGCTTCACTCCTTTCCAAGACCCATGTCACTTAAAAGGGAAGCAAATGCCTGGGGTAGGGTCTCTCGCAGACATGCTAATCCCCCCATGCAGTTCATGGGGACTAGCACCTCCCAGGAAATGCTTTTTTGTCAGGAAGAGAAACCTACCCTGTTGCAGGGAAGAGAGGGGACAGTTGGCTCCATGGTCTAGACAACAGTTCCCACGTTCAAAGCAGAGAGCTGGCAGCTATTTGGTCAGTCCCAACTCAAACCTCCTCCAGAGCAGACACGTTCAACTTGACCCAGAGGGCTAGTGGGGCTGAGGGGAGGGCAGGCTTGACTGCAGGCAGCCCCCAGGTATGAGGATGTGGCAGCAAGGCTGAGATCCTCTATTGGCACCAAGACATAGTATGCCAGGTATGGCCACGGTACCTGGTGCACTCTTGGGAGATGTCTGAAACAGTGTTTCAGTCCTTCCAACCACCTCAGATGATTCACCTGCACCCTTTCCATGTCCCCAAAGCTCACAGGGAATCAAATAAGGCTATGGGAGGAGAACTAGTGTGTCCTAGCTTTGTGCTGAACTCATAAAGCAGACAAGGATAAGGAGTTCAGAGTCAGGGGGTAGACCCATCCCTGAGGTGGGTGTTCCTGGGTTCAGAAGCTTTTGGAGTCAGAGGGAGGTTGCTGCTCTCCAGGCTAGATGTGTGCACTGGGAGGAGGCACTATTTTAGGCAATGCTGGTAGACAGCAGGTGCTTGCACTACCCATGTCACATACTGGGTCCACTAAGCAGTAGTCCCTTATCTTGTGTCTCTTTCCATAGTGTTTATGTAAGAGAATGCGCTGTGACCTCTGTCACAACTGTCACTGACCTTAACAAAGAGGTACATGGATGCTGGACTTTAGAAAAGTCTATTATGAAAGGTGGACTCTTTCGTATGAGCTTTTTTTTTGCAGGGGGCCAGGCTGGGGAAACATCCCTAGGTCACCAAGGCAGACAGTAAAATGCTTGGGAAGTTGGATTAAATAAAAAAAAAAAACAAAAACCAAACATGAAGTGCTTAATAACCATCGCCTGCATGTGTTGGACATGGCTCTGAGTTAAGGCCAGATAAAAAAAAAATCAGGCTTCTTTTGATTTCAAAGGAGTGAACTGCCTCTACAGAACCTCCAGGATCCAGGAGACTCCTTGAGGCAGGAGCCTGCCTCTGCTCTGCAGTGACCAGGGCCCTGGGAAGATGCTGCTATACACAGCACAGCCACTGCCCCTTCTTCTCTGCCACCTGGAGGAGTGATTTATGGGTTAAGTCCTTGTTCTGCTTCCATGGCTTCACATTGTGGTAGTGGCATTCATGTCCAAAATAACATCTCCCTTCATTTTCCAGTGTCTTCACCTTGGCAGCCCTGACTGGAGATAGAGAAGGTGGAAATATTGATGGTGCAGCTCACCCTGTGAGGAGAGAGCATGGGCAGCTCCTGGCTGTGGCTCTCACATGCACACACTGGTACTAACCATCGTGCCCAACGCCCTTCCCACAGCAGCGCTGCTAGCAGTGTAGATGAAAAGGGCCAGGGCTTAATTCATTAGATGGATGCAAGAGCTCTCTGGGGAGCTGTAAAGAGGAGTGGAGATCCTTGAAGAATCTACCAAACTGCTCCCAGCTGACTGATGACAGTGAGAGAGGATGTGGCCAAGAGCAGTTGTTGCAAGAAGATGCAAAATTAATCTGACTGGAAAGGACTGATGTGTGGCAAGGATGCTCTTTTAGCTCTTTCCCTCTGCAAAGCACTACTAGGCTTGCATTTTGGGCTACTAAGGGCCAAAGCAAAACTGTCTGACGATTAGCAGAAAGTCATGGCCCACAGCAGGGAAAAAAGCAACATTACCACAGAAGGCATTAAATACCCTGCCACAGAGAAACATCTCCTAGTACAAAGAAACCCCCACAATGGTCCAATGGCAGAAGCTGGCTCCTAAATTTTATTTCTACTGCAAAAAATAAACTAATAAATTAAACTGATTAGGGATTGTCTAAAGCACACTGCTACCCAGATTATTAGTTGCAATGACGTCTGTCTACTGCCAAGTCATCCATGCTTTACGGCACCCAGTTGTCAAGTGCGAAGACACCTTTTGCTCTTTTTGCAATGAACATATGCATTGGATTTGCTTGCATCATATCCCCAAACCCTTGCAAGGTCCATGCCAGCCCCGCTTTGCTCAGTTGCTGTAAAGAGAGTGTTCCAGGGGACATAAAACCACAGCCCTGCCTTAACATGCATGTGCACATTGCAAATGTCAGAAAGAAAAGAGGGTTTTGTCTGCGAAGAACTGCTGAAACCGGACTCTCAGCATGTGAGGTAAGAGGGTTTGATGCTTCCCAAGCTGCTGCTGAGAAAATATTCCTGCCTGCAAAATACAATTTACATCATTAAGCAGCCTCCTTTCTTCCTGCAACCAGACCGAGCATGCAGGTGGATTGCACCGCTGGGATTTTGCTGTTTCATTTTTCACAAAGGTCTCCTCTTCATGGTGCATCAGGATCCAGTCGTGATTTCCCTGAAGGTAGCTTCAGCTTGGCTTTGTTTTCCCTCACCCACAAGCATATGTAAACACTCCTCTCGCACGCCCACAGCCCTGGCCATGCCTCGTGCTCCCTATCAACAACACTCCTCTCCCATTTTGCTCATGATAATCTTATCTATGCTGACCACTCCTTGGTTGTGTTTGGGCACTGAACCACCTCGCCCCTCATAAAATTACCCTGTTTCATGTCTTCTAGACCTTGATCCCACTCAACTTTCCAGCCTGTTATACTGTGTGGCTCTTCCCCATCTCTGTCCTGCTACTGGTGTTACTGGTGACAGTTGGGTGGTTCTTCCCTTTTGAAACCTGATCCAACCAAATCCAGACGTTAACATAGTGTTAGATATATCCAAACCCAATCTTTGCTTTCTGATGTCAGCACCATCACCCTGAATGCTGGAAGATCAGTCACAGATAGTCCTTCTCCCCATGCAACCCTATTTGTCCTTGCACAGTGCTCAGTATTGGAATATCCTTTGATTTTTTCTCTTAAATCAATGGCTCTGATCAACAACTTTCCTCCTAATGCTTTTCTTCTCCAAACCTACAGACATGCTGTCTTCAGATCACTGACTTGATGAATCTCCTATTCTTGTTAACAGCTAAATAAAGTAATTTTAAATCTTTTCCAACAGGATATGAGAGTGCAAATATTACATCTCCAGGCTTCTGAAATACACTTCTATCAGCAAATTCCTTTAGTCCCTTAAAGGAAAGGACAAAAACTTGCCCTGATTTTGCTGGGACTTCAGACCCCAAGGCAAAGCTTCCATTTCTTCTGCAGAAGGCATCCAGCATCTCAAGGGGGGGAGAGGTCACCCCGGCTCCTGGCCATTGCACCCTGCATACCTCCAACATCTTCACCCTGGGATGCTTTAAAGCCTTAACATGCTCAGAGAGCCCACAGTCTTCCAACCTTGCTGTCCCTTCTCCTACATTCTTCCATACTATTCCTCACCATGCCCAAATACAGCATCCCAATTAAATCTGCCCATAAGGATTTAAAATCTCCTGGACTCCCTCCAGCTGACAGAATTGACATTAACTCTCCATTATCCTCCTGTGCTTCCTTTTCCATGCCAGCTGACATGCAGGGTAAAAGCCTTCCCCTGCCTGCACTCCCAGCCATTTCAAGCTCCTCTCCTGCATTCTCCAGCTAACCAGCTTCTAGCTGAAACCAATTGTCAAGACATAGAGCTGGGCTGGACACTAGATGAATGACAGATGCTCTCTGTTAACCCCCCCCCCCCTTCCCAAAAAGGAAGAGAAAGGGAATAAGGAAGAGAGACTTATGGATTAGAAAACGAAATCATTTTTAATGAAAATAATAAGAATAAAATGAAGTATATACAAATATAAACAAAACCAATATCGAACCAAACCACCCTGATGACATCACCATCACCACCAATGCTGTGGAGCAGGCAATGGGGAAGACCCAGACTGGAGTCAGTGACAGATAGGAACTAAGTTCAAGTCCTGGATTCTGGAACTAGATTCAGGAACACATGGGTTGGGATTGAAGGCAGAACAGTGTCCCCCCTCGGATGCTGCCCATTGAAGAAGAGAGATTGATCCTCATGATCCCTCAGCTTTATGCTGAATATGACGTATATGGGATAGAATACCTTGTTGGTTACTTTATGGTCACCTCTCCTGTTCACTCCTCCCTACAGATGCAACCTCTTGCTTTGTGGCACCCCAATGTGGTACACAAATTTTATCAGTGACCTTGGCTTCTGTAGGAGCAAACTTAAATAAAAGCCTTTCTGAACACCAGTCCTTAGTAGTAACTATAAACATCAAGCACTATCACTTCTAGAAGCAGACACTGTAAGCAAAAAGATGCCATTAATTTCAGAAAGTGCAGTTGCTTAGAAGAGACTGAGCTGAAAAGCAAAATCACTGAACAGAATTGGTTGTGTTCTAGCTCAAATCAGGGTATCAGCCCAACTCAGCTAAGTAAAATGATACTTACAACACTGCCCTCCTTGTCATTTTTCTGGGGATCCTGACCAAGCAATTAGATATCAATTAAAATAGCACATAAGAGACAATAAAGGTGAAGAACCCAAAACATCTGAGGCACTGCAAATAGGTAACACCTTTGAAATAACCCTTTCTCAGCAGATGTCTGGAAGGGCAAGACAGGTACAGATGTGATGACTTGAGACAGTGGTTAGGACTCTGGACTGAGGGCATCAATGGGGTCCATGACATGCATGGGTATCAAAAAGATTAGCCATCTACTTCTCCTCCACCTTTCAAACCTGTTTTCCCCCTTAAGGCTGTGAGGTACTTGGTGTCCCCAGTGCCACCATGTGCTGGCATCCATCTGAAGGTTGGTGTCATCCTGCACTTAACAAGCACAAATGCAACTCCCCAAAATCCCAGTGCCAGTCACCACAACCATGGAAGCTCTGTTGAACTTCATGACCCATCTCCACCACTGCTGTGGGATTACCAAGTTGCTGTAAGTGCTCCGCAGCAACCTCCCAGACCAAAAAATGAAGGCCTTTTTCTTTCTTTCTTCAGGGTGACACAGGACAAACAGCTAGCTTCCAGAGAGTTTCAAGCAACCCTGCCACACCTGAGAGGGCACTCAAAAACATAAGCACCATGACCAGCTGTCAGCTGAGGCAGGCGGTGCCCTTAAATATAAGTGCAGATGGAGCCTTATTATTGTTCAGATTAAGTGCAGCATTAGCTACCGTCATTAATACCCAGCTGTAACAGGGAGTAACTTCCACAGCAGCAACAAGGGACTGTCACCAACCACATTCCCGTGGAGTGCAGAGATCAGCTGTAAACACCTGCTGCATTAGAGCACAGATAGGAACCAGAGGCCACGGCCACAGCCACAGGGCATTGCCTTCCTGAGCACCTACTTCTGCACTGATCCTCCTGTATCCCCAGCAGTACCTTCATCCCATTCATTGCCAAAGCTGCCATCCCCATCCTGTTCCTCAAATCCCTGCAGAACCATTAAAACCACTGATTTCCACCAAGACCTATCCCTCGCTGACGCTCATCCTTGGCACGATTGTGCTTCTGCACCTCTGAACATCAGTGGTGACACAACCAGTGCTGAAAACCACCCTGAGAGCAGTGGGAACTGGTGCAGGGAGGTGATGGTCCCCATGACAGGGAACATGGAGGAGCAAGATGGTTTGCACAGCAAAATAATGCATTACTTTTGGCCCCAGCCCTGTAAAAGGCACTCTGAAAATGATCTTGGCATGTGAACCTCAGAGATTAAATGTGAGCTTCGTGATTAAGACTTGAAGCCTGCTGCATCTCCTTCTCTGGAGATTTTCAAAACCCCCCTGGATGAGTTCCTTTGTGACCTGTGCTAGATTGTATGACCCTGCTCTGGCAGAGGGGTTGGACTTGAAGGTCTCCAAGGTCCCTTCCAACCTCTAATACCCCTGTGATACCTGTGATTTTGCTGTGCTGGAAATACTGTCCCTGTCAGAAACTGCTATCACTTATGCGAGGATGTTGTGTCTAATTAATTAAACCCCCTTTATAGTACCTGCCCCTGTGTGGGACGATGCCAGCAGCTTCCCACACAATTAGGTACTGGATGAAGACTTCATATAACACTCATTATTCCCAGCACCAATGGCTTCTCATACAAACAACAGCTATAACACCATATAAACTTAGGTGCTTACTGCATGTCTCACCCTCTGATGACTCATTCACAACAAAACAACTTCCCAAACCTGGAAATTCAGTTGTGACACATTGATTTTTCTACTAATTTTGCGGGGCTGAATGGATTGACAACCTCACACAGGCTAGTGCTTGCCTACCTTAAAGCAGTTATTTTTTAATGTATATATCTTTCTAACACAAATATCACAGCACACAAAGGGTAAACAGATCAGGAAAGGTTGGGGGATGTCACCGACTCTCAATTTATACATGTTTTCTCCAAGGGATGGGAGACATGACTCCACCACTCCCAGTGGTAGATATCATCCATCTGATGCCAAGCAGCATGTTTTGATAGAGCTCAAACTGTTCCTTAACACGCTTGCTCAGTGACAGCACTGGGCTGTGCTAAATCAAGGGCTGGTTCCCCTTAACTTAGCAAAAACCTGATGACTTTTAAAACCAGAAGTGTTTGGTTTTTTTTTTTTTTCACATGCTGGTTTCCCTTCGTGCGGCTGTATTTGCACCACACAGGGCAGGCAGGAGGTGGGGGTTTCTGGTGGCATCTCTTGCTCCTGGGATCAATCTGCATGTGGTCCCACATACCGTTGCCACACAAAGTGCTGCAGCACCACCTCTCCTTCCCAAGTCACCTCCTAGGACTCTCCAGACAGGTTCAGTGATAGGTACCTGTCTCACCTGGGAAGCTCCAGGCTCCTTACTCATTTTGAAATTAAGACTCTGTGATTTGAGCTGGGGGGCACAGCCAGCCAGCCAGATACCTCCTGGCACAGACAGAGCTTCTGCCGCTGGCAAAGTGACACCCTCTGTCATCTGCCCTTGACCAAATGCCCCTAGGAGGTACCCTGACCACGTGTCCTGGGGTATGTGGATTGCTGAGTGCGCAGCCCAACTGCTGTGGTGCACACAGACCACACCAGATCCAATGTTTTTTCAGATCCACGATGTTTTTTCAGATCCAGGATATTTTTGCAAGCATTCAGCAGAAGGAAACTGTACATAGTTCCAGGAAACTACAAGAAGGACTCCGGTTTTGTGTGATGTTACTCACCCCAAGTCATGATGCAGAGGTGCTGACAAGCAAGCCACAAAAATTGTTCCCACCTATGGAAATCCTGGCAAAGGCAGGTGGAGGTCCCAGGGATAGGAACCAGCATGTGCAGCAGCCTCAGTGCCCATCCAAAAATGACAGGGCGAGGGGTGGTGTAAAAGCACGGCAGTTAGCAGGGTTTAAAACACGAGAGCTGGCCAGGGCGGCTGGTGATTTCTCACACAAGCAGCAAGCTCAAAAACTTGAAGCTCAGGCAGAGACTGCATTACAGATGACAGCTCTCACCTTGGTAATAGAGGCAGATGAGTAACTGGACAGCCAGCACCAGAAAACCCACTTCAGCTTTCTGAGATTTTGCTTCTGTCACTCAAAATGCCCTTCTCACCAAGGTTTTTAAAGCAAGTCAGCGTTATTATAGGGCAGTGCTTTCTTTTTGCACCAGGATGTGGTTAATCATTCCCTAAGCAGTAGCACACTGTGTACCGGCTGCTGTGGGTAAGCTCCACAGCCCACGGAGAGCTGCCCACACTGCTTCCACAGGGCATAGCACCCATTGGACATACAGATTACCACTCTGAAACCCACTGAGCCCCCCCTGCACACTGAGCAGGACAGACCTCAGAGGTGTTATCCAGGACTGCCCAAGAAACTCTTTCAAAACCTGCATTTTAGCAAAACCCCTTCATTTTACTGGTGGTTTATACCACGAGTGCAGGGACCTGTGGAACAGGCTGGGGTTGTGCTCCATGAGAGCATCTTCTTCCTTCCCCACTGGGGAAGCGATGCATCCCTGCCAGGCACCGCTCCTTACCTTGATGTTACAGAAGACACTCTGGGAGCAAGTGCTGGACCTTTTGGAGACATTGACTGGGGATTTGCTGGCTTCGGGGTGGATTCCCATCGTGGCGGCTTCTTGGGGAGCCCAGAATAGCTGGACTGCACGCAGGCGCCTGTCCTTCTCTGGCCTGTCCCGTCACTGGCAGCCCACACAGTCCGCACTGAAAACCCTGAAAGCCCGTGAGTGAGGCAGACAGCGTGAGCACAAAGTTTTTATAAGTCTGATCGCGGGAGTGATGATGAAACCCTTTCTCCTCCCTCTTTTGCTTTGTGCACTGAGGGAACTTTAAAGTCACAGGAAGCTAACTCCAGTGCATGGGGAGCAGGTGAGAGCGAGGGTTTACTGAGCCCCAGCCAGTTTGGGGATGGGGACCATGGCAGTGCAATGCTGCTTGCCCCCCCGTGGGACACAGCTAGCACCCTGACCTGCTGCTCGCCCCTGTGGCAGCTCCCCTCTGCCGTGCTCACATCCGAGGCTGCAGGACACAGATGGACAAGGCACCGGTATCAGCAGCGCAGCCTTCCCATGGGGAATGGGACTGGGGTTTTAATTGAAGTCGCTCTGAAGGGGGGAGAGGAAGTGGAGGTACCTTTCAGCAAACTAAGATTTGGCTCCCAGGTGGTGGGAGGGGGAAACTGGGTGGCCAGATGGAGAAATCCCTCCCTCACTTAATGGGTTACAAAGAAAAAGAAACTGATTTTCTCTCGTGAAAATAACTGCATTTGTAAAGCTCCTGAGCACTGTTTTTTCACCAATAGCACTCCGGGGCTTTGTTTATGCAGGCTCTCACAAGGAGAAAACGTGTCTGAGGAGAAGGACAGGCTGAGCCCAGCTGAAGGAAAGGCAGCTTCAAGTATTTTGTCAAAATTACTGCTTTTCCCCACATAAAGCAGTGGGGGAGTGAAGGAGTGTGTGTAAGAATGATAGAGCCTGCTCTAGGGTGCACTGAGTCTGTAGAAACCAAATCCCAGCTCCTGAATGTTTTTCCCATGCGAAGACTGGGAGGTCCCAATGTATGCCCTGGTATCGCACCAAGGAGCTGAGCCCCACTCAGCAAGCATCCACCATCACCCACACCCTGCTCAGGCACCCACCATGGCCACTCACCACAAGAGGGGGCATTACACCCATGGGAAAGGATCCCTGGGTGCTCCCTTCCTCCGGCAAGAGGACCCCCAGGTCAGTATCTTTAGGGCCTGGCATCAGTTTGACCAGGTGCAGGGCTTGAAAGCAGTGTGAAAATTAGTGTTGCTAAGATAAAAAGAATTTTGGCTGTTTCCTAACCCTGTCCCAGGAGCACTGCTTGCAGGGATAGGGGGGGGTATTGCTGGCCTATGGATGGCTACAAAAGGCATTGTATTTTCTCAGCTCTCTTTTTCCACTCCCATCCCCTAATTTGCTAGATCCAGAGTCAGGGTGAAAGGTGAAGGACCCTTTCTCCCCATCACAGTTAGCTGAGCACTTTTATCTGCCACTCAATGGCAAGAGACAGAGACCTTCAGCCTCACCAGTAGAAAAGCTCAAGCAGGCCAACATCTCTGCCTGTCTCCCATCTTTCCTATGAGTTCAATATGCTGCTCAACTAGTTTTTCAGACATTGCCTGACCTGCTTGCTAACAGCCCTGTTCTTTCAGTTTATTCTGCAGAGACCCACAACACTTACTTTGTTGCAACAGCCACATTCACACAGCAGCTGTTTTGGCCACTAACTTCATCTTTTCCATACAAACTTGTCTCCGTGCAACAAAATGTACCAGGGATGAAGGGTAATGCCCAGCAAGCCTGTGCCCTGCCTGGCAGCTGGCAGAAATACTCCTGCCCCACAATTCCATCCCACAGATGTGATTGGAAACCCCACGACAGTGGGGTTAATAACCCCTGTGAGGGAAAGCAAAAGGCTGTCACCACAACCTTTTGTCTAAAAGGAATCAGGGCTCTCTGTATGCAGCTTCTGGTAAACACCCCCATGGGCTGGATGTCATTGCTCCACAGAGATATGGATCCTTGGTAGGAATCGACCACATGTCCCAGCTGGCCAAGGAAGGGATAGAGGCTAAGGCAGCCTCTGACATGCTCTGTACCAAAGGACCTGGGTTCCCAGGCAGCATTGTGCTCCCCAGGTCCAGCCACCCCCCAACTAGCCCCTTCTAGGTCTCAGCCATGGGGTTGATTTGCTAAAGGGCAGGAAGAAATCATGCTGGCAACCCACGCTGCTGTCATGATTCTCAATCTGCACCTCTTGCAATAAGTAAGGCAAGAAAACACCTGCTTCATAACCAGTTGTTAGCCACTTACAGCACTGGAGATCTCCCCATAAGGCTGCACACCTTGCTTTCCCACACCATGCAGTGAGTGCCTTGGTCTACTCTCACATGAACAAGCTTCCAGTGAACATTTCTTTTCCCTTCAAGCCAACAGCATTGTCCAATCCTTGGCATGTTATCTAGCTGTGATAAACAATGCAATAAAACCTGACAAATCTGAACTTAGATTCAGACCATGGATGGTGCTTCAAGCAAAGCTGTATGAAATGGCAACTGCAAAAAGTCCAAGTCTCAGTCCTAAGTCACTGATAGGGAAGCTGCTGGGAAAGAAAGGTCTCCCTTTTAAGAAAGCTCTGCTGGTCCAGCTTCAAATGTAGCAGGGACTGACTTGCTGTGCATGCATAGTACAGGGGGAAATCATCTTCCATGCTGGGATGCAGTGTCTCTTCATCTAGTTACAAGTCTTCCCATGGGCCAAGAAGATCTTCCCAAGTGGACTTGGTAATCCTTATAGGTCCCTTCCAAGCCAAGATATTCTATAATTCAGTGATAGTGGGTAGGCATAACCTTCTGAAGCTCAGCAGGCAAATAATAATTGAGAAGAATAGGTTTGGGATAGCATGGAGGAAAACTGAGATGCTTTGGTCCCTGCCAAACTGAAACCAGGTGATAAAGAACTAATCTGGTCCTTACCTCATGAAAGCATCAACCCACAGGAAAAAAAACAAACAAACACAGGATCAGAGCACACAGTTTATAAGATTATCAGCCCTAGGGGTTATTACCTGAGATGTGCTGGGTCTCCCGTGTTGTGGGCAGTGCTGTTGCTAGCAGGATTAGGAAGGGAGCAAAAAGTGATTCCTGCATTTACTTGGGAACATCACACAGCTTAAAACCAAACTTCCTGGAGCTGCTTGACCCCCATGTACCTGCTGCACACCAGCACGAGGACAGCACAAGCCTCTGTGGAAGCAAACACGTAGCACCCGTGGCTCTTGAAAGGTTTCAGACTTGCAAGTACAAACATTGCTCTGGGAATGCAGATTAAAAACAACTCATGCTGTGCTAGCAGAGCCAGTCCCCAGGGTTGCAGACCAGCAACATGGAAGCCAGGGACCACCCTCTGGAAACTCCATTTATTCTCCAGGGCTGGTGGTGTGGCACAGCAGGGGATGAGGACCAAAGGGGATAGGGCAGGCAGAGTGCACCAGCAGCTCCTGCCAATGCCTGCAGTTACGATGGAAAGTACAGATGATGACAGGCTGGGTTTAATTTACCAGCAATGTATATTTGATCTAGAGCAGAAATACTGGTCAGAAGGAGGTACACAGCCATACCTGAAGAACAAGCTTGCCTGGATCACCAGCCAGCCTGCTCCTGGGGATGGAGAGTGAAGGGAAGGTGGTTTACCAGCACCTGAGGAGGTGCTCCAGCCCTGGGAGAGGGGGAAACACAGCCCCCACAGTGGAGAGGCACATACAGAGGAACTTTTGGGACAAGCAACAGCCAAGCCCCAGAGTGGGACTTGACAATGCTTACCCACTGGCCCAGGCCACCACCAACCCTGCAGGGAAGCCAGCCACACCCAGAGATTAGGAGCAAGGTGATGGTGGGATGAGAGAGCAGGTAAATTATACTGAAGATGATGGCAGAGGTGCAGGCCAGCACTAAACCATCTCTCCCATGGTTGGTTGCCCAGAACCAGCTAACCTGAAGCAAAGGTGCAGTGGTGACTAACTCATAAATTAAGAAACTCTGCTTTGCTTTTCATCCCATATACAAACCACGTCAATCAATCAAGCCTCTTGCAGGGCAATGGCAGGAGAAAGGTGCACTCTGGAGGAATCGATGGGAACGCAGCTTTGCAAGGCTCAGACTGCACCGTGAGGGTGACTGCAGAGCCTGGAAACTGGGAAGCCATGAGTCTTTAAGAGCAGAGAGGAAAGCAGAAAGCTCCTCCGCTTCTAAGAGAGCTATAAGTGAACAGGTGACTGGAGGAAATGCTTTTAAATGAGCTCTGGTGGTGCTTTCTGTCACATCTCTTAAACAGCCACTTTCTTTTCCTCTGTCTTTGCTGTTTTAAGTAAGTCCTGTTTATAATCAGGCCACTTGAGTCTCACCATCAGCTGAATCCCTGCCACAATATAGCAAAGGCTCTTCAGTTAAACTGGAGATGACCTGATGTGTGGATTATTTTGGCAGGTCCCCGTTGGACCAGTCAGCCCTCCTTTCTCCATAATACCTTTTCCTTCCTCTGTAATCTCTTTCAGAGATGCTAACTTCCAGGTGTCACGTTTGGGGCCTTTAGCTCAGCACAGTCCACAGTCCAGAGAAGAAACTCTGATAGTTGCTGAAAGAAAGAGATGGGACATTGGAATAAAGATTTTTTTTTTTCCACACCCTCTGCTGTTATTCATTTGCATAACATTTGCATTCACAAGAAATGCTGCCCCACCATAAACAAGAGCAATCACAGGGATGGAAGACTGTGTGTCAATCAGTGCAATGTAGGTGCTTTGACCACTAGGGTCAGCATCCAGCAGGGCTGTGCCAGTTGAGGACCCTGCAACCCTCACACCCTCCAGCCATCACCATGAAGCCCTTCTGGCACTCTGAGTTCAATATTCAAAGTAACCCAGGTGTCTGTAGTCGGGCCAGATGCCCGGCCTTCACTGCAGGATGTGTTCTGCAAACCCAGAACAAAGACAGTCCTTGCCTCGAAGGATTTGCAATCTAAAGCATCAGTATCCTGTAGTAAAAGCAATTAAATGAGGCAGACAAGGATCTGACTGTGCCATTCAAAGCAGGATTGCATTTCCTTGAAATTGCTTCAAGTGATCATGATGAGACAATCTAATTTAACTCTGCCCACTGCCAATAAACTTTACAGTCAGTAGATACTCCAGAAACAGTGCCCCTAAGGAAGATTTCTGCAGCCTAGAAAGGCAGCGTCAAATATTTTTGTAGAATTCCTTAACCCTGATTCTTCCATGGACCTACATACCCAGGAGACACAGGCTTTTCCAGGCTCTCCTGTGCCTTGGAATCAGTTGCAGGGCAAATCTGTTATTTCACACCAAAAAGACCACACTTAGCAGCACCAAGACATGCTGCTGCTGGTAGCTATATTGTTAAAGCCCTGTCAGCAGGCCTACAGAGGTGCCATCCTAAGGGATGAGGTGTGGATGTGTGACCAAACCAGACCCTGAGCAGCTCAAGGAGGGTCCTATCCAGAAGGTTAAATTAAATTAAAAAAGGTGAAGTCAGTACATCTCATTCCTAATATCTGGGCACAGGAGCATACCCATACTGCTGCAAGTCCTGAAGTACTAGGCACTGTTAAATATGGGATGAGAGTTATGTGTTTGCAAAAATGGTTCAGTCTCCACTAATATGCAGCAAAATATTTTTATTGCACTATATGTTGACTTTGGCACTCTTGTTGCCTTTGTCACTAAAGTTGCATAATCATCTCCTTTTTTTTTTTTTTTTTTTTTCGTGTCCCCCAACTAAGAATTTGCATTAAAACTTCTTGTTTGCTTTGAAATCTTCCAGATTTCCCTGACATTGTGAGAGTGTGGTTTGGCTGTCACGGTGTAAGGGTCAACTCACTAAATAAAACAGCTCAAATTTCAATAAGAAACAAACCAAAACCAAACCAATAAAACCTGTTCTCCTCATGCTGGACATAGAATAGAATCACAGAATTGTCAGGGTTGGAAGGGACCTTAAAGATCATTTAGTTCCAACCCCCTGCCAATGGCAGGGACACCTCCCACAAGATCAGGTTGCTCAGAGCTCCATCCAGCCTGGTCTAAAAAACCTCCAAGGCTGGGCCTTCCACCACCTCTCTGGGCAACCTGTTCCAGTGTCTCACCACTCTCATGGTGAAGAAATTCTTCCTACTGTCTACCTGAATCGACCTACTTCTAGATTTAATCCATTCCCTCCAGTCCTATCATTGCCTGACAGCCAAAAAGTCCCTCCTCAGGTTTCTTGTAGGCCCCCTTAAGATACTGGAAGGCCACAATAAGGTCTCCTCAGAGCCTTCTCTTCCCCAGACTGAACAACCCCAACTCTCTCAGGCTGTCTTCGTAGGAGAGGTGCCCCAGCCCACTGATCATCCTTTCATGATGATCATCCACTGATCATCATTCTCTGGACACATTTCAGCACATCCATGTCCTTCTAATAGGGGCTCCAGAACTGGACGCAGTACTCCAGGTGAGATCTCATGAGAGTGGAGTAGAGGGAAAGAATCACCTCCCTCAACCTGCTAGCCACACTTCTCTTGCTGCAGCCCAGAATACACTGGCTTTCTGGGCTGCAAGAGCACCCTGATGGCTCATTTGAGTTTCCCATCCACCAGTACCCCCAAGTCCTTTTCTTCAGGGCTGCTCTTGAGCCAGTCACTGCCCAGCTTATATTGGTGCTTGGGCCTCCCAGGTGCAGGACCTTGCATTTGGACGTGTTGAACTTCATGAGGTTGGCATGGGCCCACCTCTCCAGCCTGTCAAGGTCCCTCTGGATGGCACCCCTTCCCTCCAACGTGTCATCCGCCCCACACAGCTTG
>JANHFX010003411.1:0-15966 GCA_027560015.1 Chloroceryle amazona | reverse complement strand
ACATATACCCATGTTTCACTTGATTGGGCTATGTTCTGCACTAAATAGTGTCGATAGATACATATATATTTAAGATATAATTTTCCATTTCCCACATCTACCATTTTGGATTAAGATAATCCCATTCTCAAACTTCAAATTACCTCCTAGAGAAACACTTAAAAACCTATATTTAATATTTAGATTTCACCAGTTGTTCTGAATTTACTTATTATTACTAGTGATATTTACTACTAATGCAAATATTATTTTAGGGTACTAGTCTTGTTTGAGATGTCCCTGTGTTTTGAATAAACACATGGAAAGCATCATCTCTAAAATAAGAGACTGGACTCTGAGGAGGATATCATAAATTGGCATGAATGGACTCAGGCAACAGTTCATAATACACCCATGGCAGGGAACAAATTTACTGGTTCCTAGTTCAGAGCCTCATCCAAGAGACCACAATTCTAATTCAATCTCAGCTCAATTAATCTAATCATTGGGTAGTAAGTTCCATATTACACCTTTTCCTGATCCTTAGCAATAAGTAATTAGTTCAGTATAAGCATCTGACATTTTCTCCTGACCATTAATAAAAAACAGTGCAGCTATTCATTCCAGTCAGTAGCACCTTGACTGTCTTCCCCAACAAATAAATGGTGAGAGCAGGAAATAACATAAAGCCTTTTTTTTTTTTTTTTTTCCTAGAGACTTGCAGTGTTTCCTTTGCCTTATCTATCAACTCTTTTGCTAGTATTTGTAATGTGCCCTATTGTGACATCTTTGCTTGGTTCCACATGTTTTATACATCAGTTCCTCTAACATTCATGCAGACTTTATAGAGATCTATTCAGAGACTGATATATGTGCACTATTAATTGTATATATTATATATAGTATATGAAGCAAGAGGGAGAAAGAGAGAATCTGATTACTCTAGGGCATCAGCTCCTTTCAACCAATAATAATTTAACATCTCTATTAACTACCTTTTGATGTTCTCTGTAGAGGGTACATACTGTTTTATATACAGGATGCATAATAAATTCCTATGAGATTATGCTGCAATTGAGTAGAAAGTCTATAATGCATAAGTGATGGAGCTGCAAAGCAGCTAGGAAGGATTTTCCTTTCAAAATAAGGTCACATATTTATATCTCATAGGGCAACATAATGGGTGCTGAGGAGCAAGAGGCACCGAGTTGCACTTTTTGGTGTGCTAAGCCTTTCTGTGTATCCACTGCTGCTGGAAAAATGAGGTGATACATGATAAGAAGATGAGGAAGAAAAACCCATAACCTTCTGAATATCCATCCAAATATTTGGGGTGTCTTTCTTCAGAATAGAGAAAAAACAGGTTTGGATTAATTTTAGCTATCATTAGATAAATGAGTCATCTCTTTTCAAGTAGGATAGAACTTTTAGTCACCTCTCTTAGGTGGGATTGTTGAACCCTGAAAGGTGCCCATTTGTGCTAGAGGCATTCTCTCCCTTGTGCCAGTAGGAGCCTAGGTAAATCACAGACCACATGCATCACTCTTGCAGCCAGCAGGTTGCCAGCTAGGTTTCCAACTCACTGCCTGAAAGGAAACTATTCTACAACTCATCTCTATCTCTGATCCTTAGTGACTGCAGAATGCTTTTTAACTTATTTTGATAAAAAGAGTTAATTCCATAACAGGTATAATATCTGTCTGAGAAGAAGGGAGCCCATATTCCAGTCTGAGTTAACATACGATGCATCAGAGACTTGGGATTGATTTTACCAACTCCAGAATGGTGATGCCTTGAACCATCCAGGAAAGCAGTTGTCACTCACTGTTGTGGATCCCATCCAGTTCTATCCTGAAGTTCTACTGAAGTAATATGATTCCATAGTAAATTTTGTTTTCAACTAATCATTGTTTTCCATTTCAGATAAAATTACTGAAAGAAATGCCAACTGTCTCAACAGGCTAATCCTGCACTGAAGAACTTTGGTCACCTTCTATCAGTTTGAAAACAATTTTGTTCAACCATTTGCATTGCTTAAATTGGAAAATATGGTCATGAAATTTTGTGTTTTCCTAGAGTAGGTGCATATTAGAAAACAAATATTCTGATATCCTTAGTTATAATAACAAATGTTATTTAACTGTATTTATAGTCTTTAAAACTGTCATTTAGAAATAAGGCTTAAAGAATTGTCAATTTTAAGAAGTTGTTTTCTGAAAATATCAGTTTGTCATAACTAAACGTGTCTATAAAAAAGGATTCATTATAAACATAGATGTCTTCAGCTTGAAAACCAAAATGGAGAAAAACTCTTAACTGCCAAAACTATGTTGTTTTTCAAACCAAGCAAACAAAGAAATGAACAAACAAGTCCTAAACTAAAACAAGTTTGGGGAGATGATTTAAGTGACTTGCCTTTCAGGACCTAAGTAATACAATAAAATGTATCCTAAAAATTAATTGAAAATGCTTGGAACTGAAAGAACAAACTTATATTTGTTCAATTTTTGTTGAGCATCACTTTTAACAAATCCCATTTTCCTTATCTGGGGTACGACTGTTGTTTCATATATTCACAGCTGTCACAAATGAAATAAATAAATAAAATTTTGGCTTGGTATCAGCTAGAAAAATTGTCATATCGCGTATGCTATGGCATTCGAATATAATGTCTCTGCCTTAGAAACCACATACACGTCTATGCCTGTTTGTGTCCACAGTCATACAAATGTATAATGTACATACATGCACATGCACTTGAGAGAGGGAAAGAAATTATGTATGGATTCATCTGTCTCCAAAATCAATTTAATTTTCTTATTCACAGAAATCTGTAAAGAATTGAATGCATTAGTGGAATCTCTCTTTCAAATATCATTGCTCTGTAAAACTGATCAAGAGAATTCACATGCACGTAATTTCTTGAGAAATGCAGCATGTGTCTATTTCCTCCTAGAAATAATACAGGTTTTCCACATAATAGGCAAAAATTAAAGTATCTACATAGGAGAAAAGAGTCCTGAGGCACAAGATAGAGTGAGAAGTTTCTATCTCCCTATGTCCTTCATCTGGCTGAGGAAGAGGGGGCTCTTAAAGTGAGCAGAGAAACATGCACAGTCTTTTCAATTCTAATTTAAGGTCTAGCTGGACACACACTAGAGTTACATATAGTGTAAAAAAAAGAAATCTCAGTGTGAATAAGCATAAATCCCAAACAGTTTGTAGGATGAATCCTTTCTCTCAGGAAAGATGGAAACCTTCTTCTCATTTTTTTTGAATTATTTGTTGCTTCTTGGATTTCAACAAACTTTAAATAGTTGTATCAAGACCTTCAGAAAAGTATCTTTCTTTTTCTTAGGCCTGGCTGTGTCTGTACAAACTGGTGATCTCTTAAAAACTTGCCTGCCTCAAGGCTTCCTCTAAGTGGCTTTCTTCCAAGGCTGGCCTGTCCTCTCGAAGCTTCTATACATTAATAAAATCAATTGGGTTTGATGAATGTTATTTCCTCTCTATGTATCACCATAACAGCTGAAACTAGGCAAATGAGAATTTCACTCCCTGTTGTGTAGTCCTCTTTTAAAAGAATTTGAGCCACAGGACACTGCAAGCTGACAATATGGGGTCATCTTTGTCACTCAATAGGTTTTAGGTTTCTCACTGTGAAGTCAACAAACAACAAATAAATTACACCAGTGACTATAAGAGTTCTCAAGAAGTATTAACATCACTAAAGAAAAGTACATTGAAAAACTGAAAGGGATAAGATACTAAAAATCAACTAGGGAAAAAAAAATAATTCCTAGATTATTAAAACCAACATTTTGTTCAAAATGGTGTCTAATGCTCAGGCGTTTAGTTCCTTACTAATTTTGACTAGTCAGCTATAATACACATGACTACACTGTGAGTAGTAGTATTTAAAAATGTAATCCTAGTGTAATATAAAAGACAACTGGCTCAGTATTGCGCAACTGATGTAAGCATAGCCCCCCTCATGTTATGCATTCAGTACCTCACCTTGGTTTTAATTTTGTGCATGTGAATTTGTGTAACCCCATGTGTCTGCACATACACTTGAGAATGCATGCACATGTTATACATGCGTGTGATGTGATGTGACCTCCAGCTTGGAGTCTGTTGTTGGACCAGAGTGGCATGGAATAGAAAAAGAGGAAAAGATGAAGAAATTGCTTTGGTAGAAAGGAAAGCTCTGGCTTTACAGTGAGTCACCCACCCTTGAACCTTCCCCACCCTCAACTCTCCAAAATCCTCCTGCAGGTAAGGACACTGCTCTAGAGTGATATTCACCTGGTAAAAAC
Organism: Chloroceryle amazona; assembly: GCA_027560015.1. NCBI lineage: Eukaryota > Metazoa > Chordata > Aves > Coraciiformes > Cerylidae > Chloroceryle > Chloroceryle amazona. The sequence goes on along the minus strand of JANHFX010003411.1, from coordinate 11,668 downwards.
ATTTACATCTATGGAGAGTGGCTAGGTGGGAGGTAATGAACTGTGATATTTCACATAACGGTGCTGTGCAGAGATCCTGCAGAATGACTGTCAAGTGTCAACATTCAGTGAATAAGACCAACTTGAAATAGAAGACAAAGCCACTAAATTATTTTTGTTCTGTACTGAATATCCAGAGACTGGCCTCACCATGGCCTCAGATCCCCAGTTATATTTCACAGCTATGCTTTTGTCACCATTGCTTGCCCTTAGCTTTGCAAAGCTCTATATTTTGAAGGCTCAGACAACAAAGCCCACTGTGACGAGACACTGACAAACTATTAACCCATAACTAAGGATAAGCAGTGAGCAATGTTTCAAAGAATGAAATTTTTCCTCTTTGTTTTCTGTTGCTTGCTGATTCTCTTGTAGGATGCATATAGGTTTTCTGTAGATTTTGAACTTGGATAATGTTTTTCTTTTCCTTTTTTTTTTTTTTACTTTAAAACTTCTAACTTTGAGCAAATTATATTCCTGCTTCTCATATTTCCACTTCCCCATCTTTTCATGGAATGAATAATGTCAGAGTCATTTGCAAAGGATGTTTGATAAGGTCTGGAAGACTCAAGTGCATACATTGCTAAAATACAGATTGGGGGTTCTCCTATCTGTCAGATATTCCTTTATAGGAGTTTCTGGATAGTAATTAAGAAATCATGCTTCACATCATGAGTGTGTTTGTTATGATTATTTGGAGAAAAAGAAGAATACGAACAATTCTTTAAAGTGGCTGCCTGTGTGGCTTTGGTCCTGATTTTTCACTATCTGCTTTTTTTTTTTTTGTCCCACTTCTAGTTCAGTTCCTCCATCTTCTACACCTCAGAATACCTTCTATTCTTTTTGAGGAAGAAAATCTCTCCCTTTTTCATGGCTGTTACTCGTTGCTATTATTTTTTTTTTCTTTTCTTTTGAGTACTTATAGTAAATCTACCTCACTTTAGCTTCTCTTACACCTCTCCCTATGAGTTCTGTGTCATTTTTCTGCTAGTAATTAAATACTGCCTACTCTTTACCACTTCGGCTACCACGTTATGACTCTCTACCCATGGTACCCTCTTGGGTTTTAGCTTCCACCACCATTGCTCTTGCTTTCTGTCTCCAAGACTATTTTTGAAACATCTGCTTCAACTGATGGTATCTTTTAGTACTGCTGTTTTCTGTTCTATTTCAGAATGAGAAGGGAATCTCACCTGAGCCCTGAGGGTTTCTCCTGCACTCCTGGGGATACTGTTTAGTCACTGACATTTTCTTTGCTAAGAGTTGTCACTGTGATTGCTTGTACATGGCATCTCTTCAGCATGAGAAAACATGGCCTAGCTAGTGACATTTGCCTTTGACCTTTTGCTACTCCTTTACCTACTATGTGTCAATTGCACTTTCCTCAAGGTAGGATAACATGTAGCTTTCATGCTGCCTCTGCTTTATATTTAGGTGATTACAGTGTCCAAGCTTTTCCCATTGAATGAGGGGTCTAAAGATCTTTGCTTCAGAAGAACTCAGAGCAACCAGGTATCATTTCAGCTCTTTGGAATTGAGTGGGGTAAGAACTTTCTGTGTTTAGCTGGAACATTGTTTTGATTTATCCTGATGGGAGGTCCTATTTGCTCAAGTAAAACAGTCTTCAAAGCTATAACATATTATGAGGAATCAAGAATTGCTTACTGAAAAGGTATTGTAAAATGACTAAAATTGACTTTATGGCCTGAGGATATTCCCTCTAATCATGTATGAAATACAAAGGATGGACTCATGGTCCATGTTTTCCTTATAGATGTTATCTAGCTCAGTCCTTCTCAACCTGTGATCCATGAAGTATTAGAAATCAAGACATCTGTGGAATGATTGCAGGAAATCATCACAGTTTCTCATTTACTTTGCCTATTTAGAAGGTCAAATCTCCAAGTCATATATTTTCATTCTCTATCTGCATGACAACTTTCTTGAAGGGGAAGGAACTATCTACTAAGACACGTCAGATTCATCTACCCTGCTAAATTTATATCTGAGAAATCCCTGATAGAGCTGGGACCAAACTGGTCAGTCTATAAAGCACAATGTGATTAGCTTGGCTGACACACTGGATGGATATGTGTAGACAGTTTCCATTTTAGCATTTACTTATCCTGAGCTAATCTCTCCAGAACATCTGAAACACTACTCAAATAACAAGAGTGGAGTAATAGATGGTGATTGATAGTTTCACTTTGCTTGCATGGTGCATCCAGCTCCCCTCATTTACTACCCATTTAGGTAAGTTGCTTTTTACATTTTAACAATTCAGTAGAGACCGAAGTTAAGCTCACACCATTACTAAGCTTGCAACAAAAAATGTCTTTGTTCTGAATGTCAGAGGTTCTTTTCTGTCTCCTATTGCTTCCTCACAGTATCAGAGGTGAGTCCAAATCTGTCAACCTTGTTTTATTTTGAAAGTAAAGTCAAGATGCCTAAGGAATTTTAGGAAAGTCAAGTTTAAAGGGGTGAGAATAGCTGTAGCAAACTTATACAGAGACCATAAAGGGAACACTATAGACAATTGTCACATTATAGGCTTTCATGATCTCAAGAAAATAGTAAGAGAGAGAAAGGGAAACGTTTTAGTTTTTCAGATTAGGTTATCCAAGACATTACCAATATCCCAGGCTAGTAGGGTAAGAGGCAGAATTGCACATATTTATGCAGACCAAAGAAGCCTAGGGAAAAAGAAAAAAGGCAAAAAAACCCAAACACATAACACTGATCACAGGCAAATTTGTAATTATTCTGACGCTGTTAGTGATTACTGCCATGCAGTCTTTTGAAATGGCTGCATCTCTTAACAGGGAATAGCATACTAGCACTGTTAAGGTAAACCCTTCTGACATGTGCTTTTGCAGAAATGTTTGAATAAATAAACAGTGTAATAGTTGGAACTGTTTTATTCAGTCTTAATATTCATCTCAGATAAACATATCATCTTGACAGGCCTGAGCAAAAACACAAAAGCTGCCTATTTTTTGATTTTTTTTTTTTTTACTTATTTTATTTGAGGATGGCATTACAACTATATGTATCTATGCCAGCCCAGTGGCTAACAATTCACATGAAGAAAAGACCTCATTCTTTCTTAAATCCTGTTTTTCACTTATACGCATCCAAATGGCATGTCTGGCCAGCCATCTTTTAGTACAGTAATGAGGAAATGAGGGAAATCTTTGTCCTAATAGTGCCAATGGTCTGAGGTAAATATAGTCAAGCTATATACACGGAGGTTAGATACTCCTTTTATTGATATCTGTCTGGATGAACAGAAGTGCTGTTACATTTCATTACAGAGCAATTCATTTCACTTCTTCTTGTCTCCTTTTGTTTCTGAAGAAATGCAGATAACTTCATAGAAATACTTTTTGTGGGTTTTGGTTTTTGGTTTTGTTTTTTTCTCCCATCATAGCTCTTGACACAAATGACTTCAGGATTCAGAAGAAATCCCTGGTTTGTTAAGACTACAAAGCACACTTCGGTTACTATCAAGCACAAGAATGAAATTTGCTTTGTTTTCTGCCAGGGAGCTGCTATTCATTTAAAATATTACCTGGATTCACATATTCCCTCTGCCACACATACACGTACCCATGCCTTCATGGCAACTTTGCTCACAGGTTTCACCTTTAAACACTTACTTTCAGCAAAGCTTCTGAGTGGCCTGTGAACCACACAGAAAGTCTCTGAAACCCTGGGGCAAAAGGGTTAACTACAGATGACAAAGTGCAACCGTCACTGCTATAACTAACCCTTCATGCCATTTTTTCTAATAGGCTTTTGCACTTTCAAATTGCTCCATTCTCAACCTGAAAGAAATAGCTACTGATCCTGGGGCAAGAGCAAGTCAAAAATAAATGACAACTTGATTTAGCTGGGATGGCCTGTCACAAAACAGACTTGTGATTTGTTGCTTTCCACAGTTGTTTAGTAGACTGTAGTGCAGCCAGGTACAGTCATTTGTGTGGGAATGTCTGGTAGCATTTACTTCCATTCTGAGGAGGCTCTTCAGAAAGGTTTGAGTTTGCAATCTGTATATGTAACACCTACTGCACTGGTGCAAGGGATGACTCTTCCACATGGTGGGACCTCCATGCCACAGGTTTTGAAACATGAATCCTTCTGTGCTTCTCCTTCCATGTTAGGCATAGCGGTCCAGTCTCACAGCCCCATCTCCAACTCCATATTATCATCTCTTAGTAAAAGCGTTTGTTCACGACCCCACATGCATTTAGCTTTCTTCTGCTCCACTCTTCCACTCCATGCAGCCCCAGGCCACAGAAACATGGGAATAACAGGATTGGATTGAACCAGTATGCAGCTTGGCCAGCATGTTGTCTCTCAGAGTGACAAAAAGCTAATGACTAGGGAAGAACATAGGAACAGGAAAGCTATATTTGTTGCTCTCAAATACTCTCTCAGCATGTAGCAAAACTTGTTCAAAAGTCTCCTAGCCTTCAATATTCTGAGGGAATTCCTCATCCACAGATATAGCTTTTAGTTGATAGCCTTTGATAAGTATTTACTGTAATTACGTCAATGAGTCTTTCAAGCTGCATCATCTTTTTGCCTTTGTACCATCTCTCAGTGAGGAGTACCACAGTTCTATTACATGGTATTGAAAGGACATAATCTGCAAACATTCCCTTGCCTTGCCACCTATCTGTCACTCACCACTTCACCCTAATTTGCTTTTTGCTCTCCCTTTTCTTAACAGTCCCAAATGGAGGTGAAAAAGATTGAGCCTTTGCAATTTCTATAAATGTCTAAGTACTCAAGCTTTACATTGACAATATTAATCTTTGTCATCCCAAGAGATATCATCATTCACCATCTCAAAATGTATTATCTAGGTGCCTCATTTTCCTATTTATTTGTTTCAATGGTCTCTGAATACACTGATCTACACATTCATAACAGAGGACCAGACTCAAAATACACAGCTTTCTCTTTCAGCAGAAACAAGGAAATACTTTGACTTTCCAGGTGGAAAACTTTGACTTTCCAGTTGCAAATAAAATGGGCTGAACCACATTATCAGGGAAGACAAACCACATTTAGTTTTTTGACTGACCTTTATAAATTCCATTAATCTTTAATTTGAAGAATTTTGATATGAATCCCTGAAGTTTTTCCATGCTTACATCTAAATGAAAGACTTAAGTGAGCATTTTGCATGCTCCTTTAACATTGAATCACTCATTTAGAAAAGACATAATGGTTCATTGACATTGTTGAGGAGGCACCCACAAAACAAAGTAGCTGCTCAAAATGTAGTTTTGTTCCAAATAAAAGTTACCCAACACTCGTGACAGACCAAAGTAAAAGACAAATTCAGATGTTAAGTGGGAATATAATACTACATAAGTAATTACCAAGTTTTGTGAATATTCTTTTCTTAGAAAAAATATCCAAAATGTACACACACTCACAAAAGTGAAAATCTCCCACTCAAGGGTGTCCAGAAAAGGGGATCACTTACTTGTGAGAGGCTAGGGCTCACTCAAGACTATATATATATATATACATATCCAGAAGTATTAATTCACCAAGATGGAATTGAGGTTTTACTGAGAAGAAACTGAGCAGTTTCCTTGGGTGACATTCTGAACAAAGAGAAGAGTCCCTGACTGCAGACTCAATGGCCTGAAGAGGGTTGACTCAAACTGACTGTCCAGCTGGGCTCCATTTATAAACTAGTAGAATCTGACCTATGATTTTATATAGTCATGGGGGAACTTATTGGCTCTAGTCACCATAAAAATGTTAAAATAAGGGTGCAAGAATAAGAGGGTAAAAAATAAGGGCTCAAAAAGAATCAGAAACAATGTTTCAACAGCCATAAAACCACAGTCTTTGTCACTGTGGGTATACGAGCCACAGCTACTTCTCAAGGTTGTTTCATCACTTGTGCTAGCTAGGCTTTAAATTAGATGCTTTAACTGTCTACAGTTAACCGTGATGAAACCAGGCTTACATGATTATACCAGAGACCTCCTAGATGCAATTTCTTTACTTTTTTATTGAGTGCAAAAATGCCCCCAAGCCCAAGCTCCTTGCTTTGGTTATTTTCCACAGACATTTACAAATAAATGTAAGAAGTGCCATAGGTAAACATGTCTAGACATGAGGGCTTGTAGTACATCTAAATGTTATGCAATTTTCTTAAATTGCAATATCTGCGTCAGGGACAGGCTTTGTCTCCATTTTAGTACAATTCCTGTTGTTGTGCAGCCGTCACCCACAACTACAGTTTCTAGTCATTACCATGCTACAAATAATAATTTGTAGTAGTAGTAAACAATATATTTAAAGGCAGGAGACAAATATAACCAATAGCAGAACTGTGCAATGCCAAAATGACATTAGGAACCAGCCATCTGAAAAATAAATCTGTTTGAAGACATCATATTATGATGCTCTGACTTTACTGATTAGAAATTCTATAGGCCAGAAACATAATTTTGTTCAAGTCACCAATAATAATTAGTGATTAGTGATAGAAGCCTAATTATTTGTTGCTCTTTCCTTCAGAAATTCCATTTCAATCATTCAGAAAGTCTTTGTTTATTTATTGCTAACTAGCGTAAAAACCTTAATTTATACCATGAAATTAAAAAGTGGTATTGGTAGGAGCTGCCTTCATGCTGCAACTCATATCAAGGAGAGGAAAAGAAAGAAGGAACATAGTGCTGCTGTTTGCTAATTAATAATAAGGCAGCCAAGCATTGCGGAACACTAAACCCACTTCACTACAGCTGAGATGTAAGTGTCCTCTTTTTCTTACTATCTGTTTCAGTCTTTTCAAAAAGCCCCTGACTGGTTTCAGGGTGCCATTGTACAGATGCAGAATTGACGCATGTCCTTGAAGAATACCAGTCTGAATATAGTCAAACATTGAGGACACTGAGCCAGTGAATGAGCTTGTCCATTAACACCCAACAATAAAAGCACAGAAATAAATCTGTCTCCTTTTAGTCTAGGATGCAAGTCGGTAGATCCCATGCCATCCATCTATGTAAAGTTTTAATTCTTTTTTTTTTTTTTTTGACTTACATAATTCTTCTCTCTCTACAAATGCTATTATTTTATGTTAACACTTTTTAAAGGAATCTCCATCTTTGTTATTGATCCACTGTTTTTTAAGAAGTCATTTACTCTAGTTAGTAATATTCAATTATTTAATATTAGAAAATATTAAAACTATCTGCAACCAACCATATACATGATAGATTAGCAAAGCAAGAGTAAAACTACAGGCAGTACATGACCTGCTTGGTTTTCATCATAATAATGTAAAATAAAGTGACTGCTTTTTAAGATAGGAAAGTTCAGAACCGAGAAATTTCTTAGAGCTGAGGAATGGTGTAGAAAGTATCTATGGCTGTGACCAGGAAGCATGCTTCAAGACAAACCACCTTCTCCATTCTTTTCAATAAGATAATCTTGTATGAACAACAGTTATAAACACGTTTTAAGGCTGTTTACTAGAAGAGATAGTTTAGAATTAGTAAAAAAAAAAAACAAAAAAAAACAAACACTTTTTTTTTAATTCTAAGAATTTAAAAGTTTTCTAGCTTGAAATGATGCCTCGGACAGTGAGCCTCTTCGCACACTTTGGTTCATCTATGTAGATGTCACAAAACTTACTTAAAATGTACTTCTGAGGTATACATAGAAAAGGTAAGATTTTTTTTTCTTCTGTAATAGATTGCCCACTTGTGAGTAATCTTCAAGGTAAAGCTTTAAGTTTCGAATTGAACATCAGCTTTCTTTGTCATTAATTCTCCATATAATCACTCACTCCACCCAACTCCTGAAGATGTTGTATATGAATTCTTCATCTCTTAATTGTACTCCATTGTTCTTTAATTAACCTCTAAAAGGTTTAAGCTGTTAAGAGTATTTTGTTTTGTTTTGTTTGTTTGTTTGATTTAGTTTATTTATCTCTTCCTCTGAAAATCCCATTTCTCTTTGCCTGGTTCTCTGAAATTTCAGACTATGTCTGGAAATTAATGATGATTTCATCAGACTCTGTAAACTGCTGAAATTTTTCAAGGCCCTGAAAAGCTTTTAATTTTTTATTTCCCCCCCTACCCCAGTCTGTGATCAGAATCAAAATTCTCTGATGAAAAAATTGAAATCATCATTATTTCTGTACACTTGTAATAAGAAGTTTCTGTTACACATGGAATCATTTATTTTCTAAATTGGAAATCCCAGTTTTGCTGGAGGTCAGTTGTTACTGAAAAGGAAAAGTGTGTCTTGATTTATTCATATGCTTGTATTCTGTGGAGTCTCTTTTGCCCTTAAACATTTGCACATACATACCTCTCACACTGCTTTAAAAGTAACATTTAAAAAAAAAAAATCCCCAAGTAAACTAAAAAACCACTATGTTTTGCTTTCCTCTCAATTTAAGGTGCTCAAACTAGAAGAAGAGTTGTCTTTGTTTCCTGTTCTGGTCAAAATGGAAGAAATTATCCACCACCTGCAGGCCCCTCAAATCTCAGGTGCGCCCAATAACTCTGTTGAGCTGTTTTTCCTCTTCCATTGATTACAGAGACAACTTCACTTGGAATATTTTGTAATTTGAAACCTTCAAATTTGGCATCTCATTAAATAACTCTAAACGGAATAATTCTTTGTCACTCATGTGAGTGTCTTAAATTCACTGCTTTTAAAATCTGGACACAGCTGAAGTTACATCATAGAATCACCTTCAAGACAGATCTTCATAAAATAGACCATCAAGGTTGAGTCCAACCAATATGTATTCAAAGCCGGAAGAACTACACTACCTAGCTTACTGTTGAGTCTGTGTTAGGGTAGGTCAAGTACTTGAGATATACCTATTTGATTTAGTCTGAAAGCAATTTCTTTTATTTATTCTGCTTCATTTTTGGTTCTGGTTACCAATCATGCTGACTTTATCTGTTTACTAGGTAACTGTTCAATTCTCATGAGTTTTACTTTTCGTCTTCCACATATGAATGTGGATATAATTTTTAGACATCCTTTTAATGTTTTATGGAATGTAAAAAAAATATTCTTAACTCTTTGGCAACTAACAAATTCATAACATATAATCAAAAGTACAGGCACTGAATACCCAGTGCAAAATATCATTTTACTTAACCACATAAGCAATTTGGCAGAGAATGAAATGCCACATATGACCAAAGTTGTGATTTATAAACCCCATGTTCTGCCTACAAGTACTGTGATTTTTTTGAGACTAAGTAGGAGCAGGTTTGGGTTTTTTTGTTCTGTCCATGTACATTTTTGTTTATTTATTTAACTTTGCATAGATAAATGTCAACTATTTGTTATGGCTGGAGCAAAATTTGAAATTCCTACCTAAATAAAGCATCGTATTCTCATTGCTTAGGAAAAAAAAAAAAAAAAAAGGAAAAAAGAATTTCCTGACAATGTATACTTCTAATCTATCAAAATAGCAATAAGAAAAAAAAAATTGCAATAATATGTTAAAAATAGAAAGAATGACAATGTAAAATGGACTAATTTTAAAACAAGACCTGATAAATATATAGATCGGATTATAAAGTGTAACTACGTTTCATATCAGAAGACAGGAATTGTCAGCTTAGATATCCTGTCTCGCTTTTTTATTCTGTGTTCAGTTATTCACTCAATATTGTAAATAAAGCTCTTTTTATCAGCAATTCATAAGCAAGAAATTGAAGAAAGCCCACCTACTTAGACCATCTACATATATAATTTCTTGCTTTCTGTCTTGATTTTAGCATGCTTGCTTCTCTATTTCTTGAACTACCTGTCATTTACATTTTTATAAACCAAACTTTATGGCAGGTATTAACTATTTACATTCAATATACTACTATTTTATTGCTGCATTTTCCACACAGAACTCAGATTTTATCAGATCGAGAAATGCTGCAGATTACTGTTTTACTGGCACCTAACAACTGTAGTACAGCTATGGAAAGAATTTTGTGTTTAGATCATTTTTTTAGGGTGCTGTTTCAAATCATTTCATAAACAGGCTCTACCTAGTGAATACAATAATTAAAAATGGATAAGGAAAACTCAGTGAGGTCCTTGCTGGAAAATACCTCTTACAAAATGACCAAGAAAATGACCAAGAAATGTAATTGATAAGGAAATGGTGAAATATGACCAACAATAAATACGTACACATCTTGATCAACATAACATACAGTCAAAATATAATAAAATCTATATGGTGTATCTTACTCTTTGCATGTTGAAGAGACACCTTCAAACAAGTAATATGAAACAATGAAAGTCATCAGGAATTGCATTTAAGAGCTGTTTAATTCATGTTATCTGAATATTATCTGATGAGTTAAGACAGAAAATAATGAAAAATATCAATTCTTTCTGTCTTCAAACACTTCTTGAAATGTAGAAACGTAAATTGCAGTCAGAGGACTCTGAGTCAGTTATTTCATTATTCTGCCTCCATTATCTTACTCTACACCTTTACGGAGATGCAGAAATGACTCTTCCATCTCTGGGTTTTGCAAGGTCATCCTGACTTTCCATTCAGTGGACTCCTTAAGTGCTACTGTCAACTCATGAGGCTGATTCAGATGAGTATAGGTGGCTGCTCTACAGGAGAGACTATCGCCCATTCCCCATTCCCCTCCCACCTTTCAGTCTACACTGAACCTGAGGAACCACAGGTACAAGCCATGGATGAGTAAATTGGCAGAGCTCAGAGATCAGAGCAATTCATCCTTGTATTTGTGGATGCTGTGCAGAAGGGTGCTTAAAAAATCTAGAATAGGGTATTTATTCAAGGAGATTACAGGATATTACTGAGTGCTAATTAAAAAAAAAAAAGGAGAGAGGAAAAAAGAGCAAAAGAGTGAGAGAGGGAGAGTAGGCTAATTTTTTTCCAGTCAGTGAAGTTTCAAGTATGAGAAGCCTAGTTTGCTTTGTTACTGACTTCAATATTAATTATACGGTATTTTTTCCACTTAACAAAAAGAATCAGCTCCTTCAATCCAAATTCCCTAGTTTATTTCTTTAAGGTAATAATGCATACATAAGATACAGACTAGTATTTGTGCCAATTAGAGGTATGCCAGCCTAGTACACTCACTGAAAATTTAGTCTCCTCTGAAAGTTGAGTGCCTCATGATGCACAGATATCCCAGGCATGAATCCTATCTTCCTAAACAGAAAAGGTAATTCAGCATTTGCTTCCATCATACAAAGTGGTGCTCTATAGGGAAGTATCTTTCTGTCTCTTGTTCTGCAGACAGAACTAGGTGAATTTCATGCTGTCACACAGAAATTCAGACTACTTAACCTGATGATCATGTCACCTTAAAAAACTGTCTATCAGTCTGTGTAATGACATATTCTTTTTTGCACACTCACCCTCTCTATAGCATCTGCCTTCCCTAGAACTAAGATATTTAAAGCCAGAAGGCATTCTTATAAAGCCAGTACTGAAAATGCATCCCGAAGAAACTAAAATAAAACAGAATCCTATCAAACTTCTAAGGAATTGAGGATTTTCTTTTTTTTCTCTTTTCTTCTTTTCTTTTCTTTTCTTTTCTTTTCTTTTCTTTTCTTTTCTTTTCTTTTCTTTTCTTTT